>JAJHIY020000427.1:10260000-10430000 GCA_022114975.2 Lampris megalopsis | reverse complement strand
CTCTACTCTCCAGTGTGTGAGGAAGTAAAGTTCTGTCTCTACTCCACAGTGGGTGAGGAAGTAAAGCTGTGTCTCTACTCTCCAGTGTCTGAGAAAGTAAAGCTGTGTTTTTAACCTCCAGTGGGTGAGGAAGTAAAGCTGTCTCTACTTTCCTGTGGGTGAGGAAGTAAATATCTGTCTCTGCTCTCCAGTGTGTGAGGAAATAAAGCTGTGTCTCTACTCTCCAGTGTGTGAGGAAGTAAAGTTCTGTCTCTACTCCACAGTAGGTGAGGAAGTAAAGCTGTGTCTCTACTCTCCAGTGTGATAGAAAGTAAAGCTGTGTTTTTAACCTCCAGTGGGTGAGGAAGTAAAGCTGTCTCTACTTTCCTGTGGGTGAGGAAGTAAATATCTGTCTCTGCTCTCCAGTGATTGAGGAAATAAAGCTGTGTCTCTACTCTCCAGTGTGTGAGAAAGTAAAGCTGTGCCTCTGCTCTCCAGTGGGGGAGGAAGTAAAGCTCTGTCTCTACTTTCTTGTGGGTGAGGAAGTAAAGCTGTGTTTTTAACCTCCAGTGGGTGAGGAAGTAAAGTTCTGTCTCTACTCCACAGTGGGTGAGGAAGTAAAGTTCTGTCTCTACTCCACAGTGGGTGAGGAAGTAAAGCTGTGTCTCTGCTCTCCAGTGGGTGAGGAAGGGAAAGATTAACAGTAAAAAGAAAAGATAAAAGATAATGAATAATATATATACAAGATAAATAAATAGAAGTGAAAATAAAAGTAAGGTGCAATAAGATGCAGTCACCAGCAGTTCAGAGTTGAAGCACGAGAGACCACGTGGCCGCCCCTGATGCCCGGCACTGGGTGGCAGGAGCTGTATTACCAAAAGTTAAATAAGAATTTTAAGAAGTTATCTACAGAATAAGAGACATTTACAAGGTACTGCAGGTTTTGTGCAAGGTGTCCATATACAGAGAGCACAGTAGAGAAGATAAAGAGGTGGGAGGGCAGCACTGTCAGGATCTGTGGGTGTCTGGGGGCTCGTTAGAAAGGCCTACTGCTGTAGGGAAGAAGCTGTTCTTGTGGTGTGAGATTTTTATTGACCTTAATCTCTTGCCAGAGGGGAGTGTTTTGAAGAGACCTTGGCTTGGATAGGAAGGGTCACCCATGATCTTTCCTGCTTGTCTCAATGTCCTGGAGGCATACAGGTCATGGAGGGACAACCAGTTGCAGCCAGTCACCCTCTAAGCAGAGTGAATGATACGCTGCAGTCTGCCCTTGTCCTTGGCAGTGGCAGCAGTGTACCAGATAGTGATCGAGGAGTTGAGGATGGATTCAATGATGGCAGTATGAAAGTGCACCATCATTGGCTTTGGCAAATTGAACTTTTTTAGCTGCCACAGGAAGCACATCCTCTGCTGTGCTTTCTTGGTGAAGGAGCAGATGTTCAGCTCCTACTTGAGGTCCTAGGTGATGATGGTGCCCAGGACGATGAAGGGTTCCCTAGTGTTGACCAGGGAGCCACACAGGGTGATGGGGTGGGTGGGGCTGGGTACTTTCTGAATCCACACACATCTCAACTGCCTTTAGAGAGTTGAGCTCCAAGTTGTTTTGGCCGCACCAGGACACCTGTAGGCGGACTTGACTTGAGTCAAGGAGATCAGACAGGTATGATGGGGCAAGCCCATTTAGGATTTTATAAGTCAGCAGAAGCACCTTGTATTCTGATCAAACATGGATAGACGGCTTCTTTTTAGTAAGTTTAGATACAGTGTCAAAGAGAAATCTGGGGTTATGTTTATTAATATTGATTAAGCGAGAGAGATACGCTGCTTTTGCAGCAGATAAAGCACGTTTGTATTTCAAATAACACTCATGCCACAATAGGTAAAAATCTTCCAATTTTGATTTTCACCATTTACGTTCCAGTCTCCTGCAGGCCTGCTTAAGAGCACGTGTCTCATCATTAAACCAGGATGTAGGCCTCTTTAGTCATCTAGCTCTGGTAGTGAGAGGTGCAACTGAATCGAGGTGACTAGAGAGGGCCACATTTAAGTCACTAGTGAAATTTTCAACAGAGTCAGTTACCACAGTGAAAGGAGCCAAGACTTCAGGCAGCTGCTGGCCAAATGTGGAGGGACCAGTGTGGTGAGTGGCAATTTCATCTGTGCTGACATTAACTGGACAGGCCAATAATGCTTCACATTTGATGAGAAAATGATCAGACTCAGCAGATGTGGTTGGTAAGACATTCAGATCAGAAACAGCTATCCCTTTAGATAAAACCAAATCAAGGGTGTTACCACTGCAATGAGTCGACTCTTGAACAAACTGAGTGAACCCATAAGTATCAACTAGTGCCAGAAAGACTTTACTTAGAGGATCAGCAGCCTTATTCAGATGGATATTGAAATCACCTAGAATTAGAATCTCATCAGAGTGAGTAACAAGGCCTGAGACAAATTCCTCAAGAAATAGTGAGTAAGAGCCAGGAGGCCGATAGAGTATCACAATCTGGACTGAGCCGAGTCTATTGTTCTGCCTGTACATGCTGCCGCTTGGGAAAATTATCTGTGATCATGGAGTGAATTTCCATTTTTATGCTGATGATACTCAGTCATATTTATCTGTAGCGCCAGATGACCCCAATGCTCTCAATCCTTCGATGAATTGTCTGTCTAGTATTAAAGAATGGATGAGTGACAACTTTCTCAAAATGACGAAGACAAGACAGAAATTCTCATTACAGGCACTAATGCACAGAGAGAAATGATATCAAGTAGAATGGGAAGTCTGGCTGTACAGAATAAGACTGTAGTAAAAGAAACCTGGGTGTCATCATTGACTCTGAGTTTGATTTTAAATCACATATCAATGTTACAAAGGGTGCCTTTTTCACCTAAAAAATATTGCTAGAATTAGACCCTACCTCTGCCTGGAAGACGCCAAAAAGGTGACACATGCTTTTATCTCTTCGCGTCTAGACTATTGCAATGCACTTCTTACTGGTTTACCTAAAAGGCTGCAACTAGTACAGAACGCGGCAGCAAGGGTCGTAACAAAAACTAGGATGAAGGATCACATGACCCCAGTTTTACCATCTTTACACTGACTTCCTGTAGCATTGAGGATTGATTTTAAAATTCTTTTACTTGTGTTTAAAGATCTACATGGTTTAGCACCCTCATACCTATCTGACTGCTTATCTGATGATGTTCCGAGCCACTCTCTTAGATCCTCTGGTGCTGGCCTGCTCAATGTCCCTAGAATGAACTACAAAAAGTATGGCAAAGCAGCATTTTGTTTTTATGCACCGACGGCTTGGAATAGACTCTCCCAACAAAGAAGAGAAGCAAAGTCCATAGATAGTTTTAAGAATAGGCTCAAGACCCATTTTTGTGCTCTTGCTTTTAATTAATTCCATTTTATTTCTTTTACTCTTATTTTTTATCTTGTACTGTCACTGTGGTTTAATTTCTTGCCGTGTTTTATGTTTTTTGCCTAGGTCTGTGTTTTATTACTTTTAACTGATTTTATCTGTATTGTTGAGTTTTATTGTTTCCCTTGTTTTTAATGTAAAGCACTTTGAGCTGCATTTTATGTATGAAAAGTGCTATACAAATAAAGTTTATTATTATTATTATTATTCATGGCTGAGGGAGATGGACCAAGAACAAGAGCCTCAAAAGACTGGAATTGAGATTCCAGTCTTGAAGTCAGATTGAAAATAGACTAATATATTATATAGAGTGTGCATTTTAACTTCTGGAGGGATTCTGAATTGCTGGTTCATCTAGAATAGAGTAAGTATCATCTTTCTTGCTTAACAAGTTGCTACTAGTCTTATTCCAGCTGCTTGAGTATTAGTCCTTTTGTCTATACATCTGCTGCTGGTTCCTAGTGGGATCTTATTCTAGCTGTAGCTGTCTTCTTCTATTTACTTACTTGTCTTATTTACTTATTCTAGCTGTAGCTGTTTTTCACCTAGTGTGCCCTTAAATATTTCTTGTTGCCTAGCTGTTTTGACTTAGTTATCCTTTTAGCTTATAAATATATTCCTTGGTAACTTGCTGTTTGCAGTTTTAATAGTATTATGTGAGGTTTGATAGCGTTTTACATAAGTGAACAGTTTCTGGGCAATAGGCCTCTTTTCAGTGTACCTCTTTGGCCAATTGGGTGTTAAGTGGCCGGGGTATGGCCTGCACTCATGGCAGACAATTAGCAATCAGTGTTCTTTAAATCACTGCTGCTACTTCCAAGCCTCAGGCAAACAAGCCTAGATTGAACGAAGGCTAGAGTAAACAAACGCAAGCACGACTTTTTCAAGCCAAGACTTCGTCAAGCACGGACTGCTCTTTTTAGATCCGGTCAGTCATCTGTATTTTGTGTACCTAGTATAGACTATGTGTTTCCTTCGCATTCCTGTCCTTTCCTCTTCCTGGGGCTGGCATAGACATTGGGTCACTCCTAGGTGCTGCGACCCTACCAATCTCATCTATCCCACTCTCTCCACTCACGTTGAGCAAGTGGTGACGGGAGGGCTCTGCAATTGCCAGTCTGCGATGCCGAAAGCTGAGTTTATCTCAGGCTACACATCCTTGCTCTCCCTCAACTTTCTTGCTCTACCTGAGACCTGGATCATGCCAGAAAACACTACCACACCCGCAGCTCTGTCAGATGTGTACTCTTTTTCTCACACTCCCAGAGCTGGGAGGCGGTGTGGTGGTACTGGCCTGCCAATCCCCCTGAAATGGAAATACTCTCTTGTTTCCATTCCACAATTTTCTCCACCCTCTTTTGAATTTCATGCTGTTACTGTCTCTTATCCAGTCAAACTCACCATCATGGTTGTGTACCGCCCACCAGGCCCCCTTGGTGAGTTTCTGGAGGAGCTTGACACATTTGTCTCGCACTTCCCTGTTGATAGCTCTGCACTTATCCTTCTCGGTGACTTCAACATCCACACTAACAAGCTAGATCCTCTTCTCTCTTTCCTCTCCTCCTTTGACCTTCACCGCTCACCCTCTCCTCCTACCCACAAGGCTGGCAACCAGCTGGACCTTATCTTTACAAGACACTGTCCTATTTCCAATCTCTCTGTTACTCCCCTCCAGCTCTCTGACCACTATTTCATGTCCTACTCTCTCTCCCTCTCTTCACCCCCCTCAGTCCCTCCCCCTACCCACATGGTTTCCACCCATAGACACCTCCGCTCTCTCTCCACCACTGATCTTTCTTACTCTGTTACCTCTATCCTCCCTACACCTGAATCTTTCTCTCTCCTACCCTCTGACACTGCTACTGATCTTCTTCTCTCTACCCTCTCCTCTTCTCTGGACAATCTCTGTCCCCTCACCTCCAGGCCTGCACGCCCAACTGCACCTGCCCCTTGGCTGACCGACTCAGTATGTACTGACAGACGGAGCCTGAGAGTGGCAGAGCGCAAATGGAGAAAAGGCAAACTCCCAGAGGACCTTCTCAACTTCCAGTCTCTTCTTTCCACTTTCTCCTCCTCCCTTTCTGCTGTTAAGGCTGCCTTCTATCGCTCTAAAATCCTATCCTCTGCCTCTAATCCTAAGAAACTCTTCGAAACATTCTCTACACTTCGTCAACCCCCACCTCCTCCTCCCACTTCCTCCCTTCTCCCTGATGACTTCGCTAACTTCTTTGGCAAGAAGGTAAATGACATGAGATCCTCCTTTTCTCACCACCCGGTTAGTGCTGCTTGCACTATCCCACCCTCTGCACCATCCCTCACCTCTCCACGTCCCACCCTATCCCACCTCACTCCCCTCTCCCCCGACGAGGTTCTAAACCTCATCACATCCAGTCGCCCCACCACATGCTCCCTTGGCCTGGTCCCCTCCCCTCTTCTTCAGTCTATAGCACCTGAACTCCTTCCCTATCTAACCCACCTCATCAACACCTCCCTCCAGGCAGGATGCTTTCCATCTGCCTTCAAGACTGCTAGAGTCATCTCCCTTCTCAAGAAACCATCACTTAACCCCTCTGATGTCAAAAACTACAGACCAGTTTCCCTTCTACCCTTTCTATCCAAAACTTTCGAACGTGCTGTCTTTAAACAACTTTCTTTGTACCTCCACCAGAACAACCTCCTGGACCCCAACCAGTCTGGGTTCAGGGTGGGTCACTCGACAGAGACAGCTTTCCTTGCAGTGACAGAATCGCTGCACTCTGCGAGAGCAAACTCTCTCTCCTCTGTCCTGATACTCCTGGACCTGTCAGCTGCGTTCGACACAGTGAACCACCAGTTCCTCCTCTCTACCCTCAAGGGCTGGGTGTCACAGGCTCTGCACTCTCAATGTTTGCAACCTAACTGACTGGTCGCTCCTACCAGGTGACATGGAGGGGATCTGTGTCGGAGCCTCGCAGACTGAGTTCAAGCGTTCCACAGGGTTTGGTTCTGGGTCCTCTCCTTTTCTCCCTGTACACAACATCCCTGGATTCTGTTATTCGCTCGCATGACTTCTCTTACCATTTTTATGCTGATGACACCCAGCTGATCTTGTCCTTTCCTCCCTCTGACACACAAGTAGAGACACGCATTGCTGCATGCTTGACTGACATCTCGGAGTCGATGGCGACACACCACCTGAAGCTCAATCTGGACAAGGCAGAGCTGATGTTCCTCCCAGGGAAAGGTTGCCCACACCGAGACCTGGCCATCACCATTGACAACACCGTGGTGACGCCAACTCGGACTATGAGGAATCTGGGTGTGATCCTGGACGACCAACTGTCGTTTGCTGAAAACGTTGCATCGGTTGCTTGCTCCTGCAGATTTCTCCTCTATAACATCAGGAGGATTCGCCCATTCCTCACCGACGAGATGGCACAGGTGCTAATCCAGGCTCTGGTCATCTCCCAGCTGGACTACGGCAACTTCCTCCTTGCTGGTGCCCCGGCGTTGGCCATCAGACTTCTGGAGCTTGTTCAGAAAGCTGCAGCTCGTCTGGTGTTCAACCGCCCTAAGTTCTCCCACACAACTCCCTTCCTCATGTCCCTACACTGGTTCCCAGTAGCTGCTCGCATCCAGTTTAAGACTCTGGTGCTAGCCTACAGGGCAGTGAAAGGAACAGCTCCTTCCTATCTCCAGGCCATTGTCAAGCCCTACACCCCGCCCGACCACTTCGCTCTGCTGCCTCGGGACACCTGGTTGCCCCATCGCTCAGAGGCCCTTGCTGCCGATCGACCTGGTCACGGCTCTGTTCTGTCCTGGCCCCACAGTGGTGGAATGAACTCCCCACTGATGTCAGGACAGCGGAGTCGCTGCCCATCTTTCGGCACAGGTTGAAAACTCACCTCTTTAAGAACTACTACCCTGTTACTTGTTCTTAGCACTTATTGTATTCACTCATTTAAAAAAAAAATCTCTTTCTTGCGCTTTTACTTTAGCACTGGTTTTGCTCTTAGATGCTTGTTTAGATGCACTTATGACCTCTGATGACTAGTAGTACTCCTGATTTCCTACATTAAATGCACTTATTGTAAGTTGCTTTGGATAAAAGCGTCGGCTAAATGACTGTAATGTAATGTAATATTAAGGCAACACCCCCACCTTGTTTATTTGCTCGAGCTACATGTCCGTAAGTATAGTCAGGTGGGGAAGCTTCATTTAAGGGAAGGAAAACATTTGGTTTCAGCCATGTTTCACACGACCCAGTCATATTGAAACTATGTTCAAGAATCAGATCATTTATTAGCAAGGCTTTGGTAGACAGTGATCTGATATTTATCACACCAAATTTAATCATCTTGTGGAAGTGATCAGTAGTAGCAGAACTTTAGAGCTACCAGTAGGTGGAAGATTAATTGGAGTCATCAAGAATCAGGAATCAGGAAGAATTTATTGTCATTTCTATCATGTACAGAAGAAGTCATACACAGAAGAAATTAAATTTCATTTCACCCATCCCACAGCAGTGCAACACAAAAGATGAAAACACATATCCAAAATTTACAAAAACGACACCACCAAAAACATACAGAAACAGAGAACAAAGCAAAAAACAAAAAACAAAAATGACACACCTTGTATTTTGATAGAAGGTGTGTCATTGCATTACTGTGCATGGATGAAGTGTAGCTTCCATTGGTCAGGGACAGGACACTACAGCTCATTCCCTTTGACTCCAGCCTTGCTGCTTTGATGGGGAAAGTGTCATCAGGGCTATTTTGCCAGCATGTGAATGGGGCTGTAACACGGTGATGGATGAAGCTGCTGATGGTGTTGCAGATGATTAAGTTAAACAGTGTTAATGTCGTCTCATGTCGTCTCATTCACATCATCCCAACGTTCACTCTGCTTCTAAAGAGTTTACAGAGAGCACACTATATAGAAGTTAGCTTGTTATTCTGCATGCTAACACAGTAGCAGCAGTGTCCGGTGAGACAAGGCTGTGTGCCACCAGCAATACCATGTGCCCCCCGGAGCCAAACGCCTACTGCGGGGCAATTAGGCACTCACTAAAGATGAGAAGTAAAACATGCACATCACAAAAAACTATAACTCAAACGATAGTCCGGAGAGAGGGAGAGAGAGACAGAGACACACAGAGAGAGGGAGACGGAGAGAGAGGGACAGAGAGACAGAGATAGACACAGAGACAGAGACACAGAGAGAGAGGGAGAGGGAGAGAGACAGAGAGACAGACACAGAGACACACAGAGAGGGAGACGGAGAGAGAGACAGAGACAGAGACAGAGAGAGGGAGATGTAGAGAGAGGGAGAGAGAGGGAGAGACACAGAGAGAGAGACAGACACAGAGACAGAGACACAGAGAGAAGGAGATGTAGAGAGAGGGAGAGAGAGACAGAGACACAGAGAGAGAGACAGAGACAGACAGAGACACACAGAGAGAGGGAGAGAGAGACAGAGGCAGAGGCAGAGACAAACAGAGAGACACAGAGACACACAGAGATTTGATTTTTAAAAAGTAACTTTTATTTTTTTTAAATACAATCACATTCAAACCACAAGCAAACAAATTAATATTTAAAAATGAAAAGTAAATCACACCAATTCTCCAGAAAAAAACAGGTTGGTTTTCTTTTACTGAGCACAACACATCTCTATAAGCCCAGACAACACAACACATCTCTATAAGCCCAGACAACACAACAAATCCCCATGAGCCCAGACGACACAACACATCCCCATGAGCCCAGACAACACAACACATCTCTATAAGCCCAGACGACACAACACATCCCCATGAGCCCAGACAACACAACACATCTCTATAAGCCCAGACAACGCAACACATCCCCATGAGCCCAGACAACACAACACATCACTATAAGCCCAGACAACACAACACATCCCCATGAGCCCAGACAACACAACACATCCCCATGAGCCCAGACAACACAACACATCCCCATGAGCCCAGACAACACAACACATCCCCATGAGCCCAGACAACACAACACATCCCCATGAGCCCAGACAACACAACACATCTCTATAAGCCCAGACAACACAACACATCTCTATAAGCCCAGACAACACAACAAATCCCCATGAGCCCAGACAACACAACACATCCCCATGAGCCCAGACAACACAACACATCTCTATAAGCCCAGACGACACAACACATCCCCATGAGCCCAGACGACACAACACATCTCTATAAGCCCAGACAACGCAACACATCCCCATGAGCCCAGACAACACAACACATCACTATAAGCCCAGACAACACAACACATCCCCATGAGCCCAGACAACACAACACATCCCCATGAGCCCAGACAACACAACACATCCCCATGAGCCCAGATAACACTGAATTGCTGAATATCTTTCATTTCTCTGTAATAATTGAAGTCGATCATCATCCTGGCCTTTACCATCCTAGTAAACAGCAGCTTTACATCAGTGTCTACTGAGTTGTCCATCTTCCTCTTTCTGCTTACATATAGGGCCATTTCTGCTTGTCCCAGGATGAAATTCATCAGTTGACATTTTTCTTTTACAGTTTGTTTATACTCAAACCCCAGAATGAACATGTGCTTGGAGAAAACCTCCCCTACCTTGCTGAATAAACTCTCCAACAACATGAACAGTGGTACCAGGAGTACACACTCCAGCTAACAGTGGAAAAGTTTCTTTGTAAGAGCAAAAAAGACATTTATCACTCACACCCTGACCAATAACAGAAAGAGGGAGAGAGGGCTCTAGGCCAGTAACGTGATAAAGGTATGATATTGGCTTCTTCAAAATAAAAAAATGTGTTATAAGAGGGTAGTGTACCATTCTCAACAGTAAACAGCAGACGATGGAAGGAGGCAGAGTCTGCTATGATCTGCAGCGTTGCACCCTGCACCCTGCACGACTAGAGGATTTACTGCAGTATGCACTTACACACTGCATCTTCTGCTCAGCATGAAGGACAGCGTTTCCAGTAGCTTGTGCTCAAACTAATGAAAGGAAACATGGTTTGTCTGGGATGCATTGCTGTGTTCTCTGACCAGGTCCCTGTTGTTGTTCAGGACTACAGCTCAGTGAATAACAAGAAAAATGTCAAGCCACTCTATCTATTTGAAAACTTGTCAAATACTGAGTTCTTGCACAATAATTTTTTTCTACCAATAGTGCCACATATTGGAATTGGTAGTAAGGGCTGTCTAGCAGGAAATATGTGCCAGAGGGACCAAGGTTATGTTGTGATGGGAGGCAGGAAAGCTATGATTTTATGTTTTAAAAATGAAAAGCCTGTATGATAGTCTTGAAGACATTGAAGTCATGATTAGTATTGGTATGTTTCACTACACAGATGAAATACAACAAGTTCACAGCTCTGACAATGTGGTTTAAAATAGCTTGTGTTGCTCCAGTGATTTTTATGAAGATTGGATAATCTTTGCATGACTAATGACAGACTCACATAGCCAGAAATCAGAGATTTAATGCTGCAGTCTATTATGTCCTCCACATGGAAACCATCTCCACTGGCTCTGGATGCATTGCTTCTGCTGGATTTTTTCTAATACAGCCATTCCCACATTTAAGAATGCTGCGGCCCAGTTTGAACTCTGAAAAGCTTCCATGGCCCAGCCAACCCTTTAATGCCAACTCTGAGCTACAGACTAAGATGAAGTAGTTCCATATACCACAGAACAGTGAATAAGTTCTTCTGGACTTCAAATTCAACTTTCTGTGATTTTCTCACCTTATTGCACATTCATAAAGACATTTCCCTATATACATATATTTGTTGAATCAAATTCCTCAGGTAGGTAGGTTGAATCACATTAGCAGATGATGAGTGCACGACGCACAGAAACAGGCTTGTACTGCTATGTATTAAAACGTTTTTTTTACTGCATCTGTATTGATATTCCGCTCCTCATTAGTTGAGCACTTCTATCAACACCATTGACGGTTTCGAAAAAAAACCCACATGTGATACTTGTGATGTCAGCCACTGAAAACCATCTCTGCTTCGAGCCATTTTGTGTTTCATATTGTACCTTGTACTTGGGCAACCTCAAATTTCTTTTGACAATGGTGGCAGGCATAACTGCATACTTCTTGGTGACATGATGCTTAGTGTCCCTTACTTTTACCAAAATCTCTTCACCGACATGGTATATTGACACTGGTGTGGATCCTGAGGCTTTGAGGATTTGTCTATTCGTGCATTTCTCGTTTGCTCGACGTGCACTTTGCCTAATCATTGATCTTCTCCTGTCAAATGATTGTCATTGTCTCTTGGTAGGTGAAGTGCTACTGAAATCACCTGTATGGGTCTCTCTTTCCACCTTTGTAAGATCACAGTCCAGAGGTTGCATGAGATTGTTACTCTTTCTGCCATAGTAGACCTCACAAGGTGAAGCCCAGTGCAGTGTCTTCTTTGGGTCCTCATTCAGTACTTTGGCATAAGCTGGCAAATGACTTGCCCAGTTTACTCCTTCTCGCTGTAGGTTTAGCAGGTCATACAATATCTTTTTACGCAATGATCGATGCATGTGCTCTACTTTTCCCTGACTCTGTGGATGATAAGGGGCACTTTGAATGATCTTCACTTTGAGGGACTGCATAAGTTCCCTTACAGCACCATGGAACTCTTTACCTTGGTCATGCTTTATTATTTTAGGTTGACCATGTTCACTGTAGATCGAAGACAAGTGTTTGGCTATTTCACTGCTGCATTTCTGTTTCAGTGGCTTAAGTCAGATATATCTACTGAAGACATCTTGGACCATTAGGATTTTTCTATATGTGGCTTTGCCATACCATACTTTCCATTTATTCATTGTGTTGCTTTCTGTGGGGTGGTTGGATTTGAGTTGTGTTTAGTCAGAGATTTTTGTTTGGTTTGGGTACAAACTTGTGAAAGTTATTTCGTTTACATGTAGTTGAATTGTGGCATTGTTTGAATTGTTAGTTACATAGGTGAATCTGAGTATTGATAATAATAATGAGATTTATTCCAGTTCCAATTGTATGTGATTTCTGTGTGCTTGATGAGGACTTTTATT
Source organism: Lampris megalopsis (assembly GCA_022114975.2). Classification (NCBI taxonomy): domain Eukaryota; kingdom Metazoa; phylum Chordata; class Actinopteri; order Lampriformes; family Lampridae; genus Lampris; species Lampris megalopsis. The sequence goes on along the minus strand of JAJHIY020000427.1, from coordinate 10,417,519 downwards.
GCGAGGTTCTATTGGCGAGAGATGCGTGCATCCGGGGTCTCAGTTGGGGAGCTGCTGTGATTGGCTGGTTTGCGTTCTGGGGGTGACGTCGGGAAGGTTGGTGCAGCTTCGGAGCGGGGACTCTTTAGTATGACGGGACGAGGACGGACTGGTGAGTGATTGCGGGAGTGAGTGAGTTGTATTGTGTGTTAGCTTTGAGTTGAGGGTACTTGAATGATGTATGTTTGTATTTTGTGTGTTTTCTTTTTCAAGGTTCGTAACCTGTTGGTTAAAAATAAAGAAATTTTCGACCATTGAGTGACGTCCTGTTCATCCTCGCCTCAGCTGCGGGGCTTGTTTGAGAGTTAGCAGCACAGTTACGAACCACCACGACGGCAGAAGAGTTGCTGAACCGTCGCCTGGACGAGAAAGGTTGTGGTATCCATGTTGTTGGTGTAAACGTAATAAACCCGCACATAAGGCCACTAGGGTCAGCGGGCAGGTGGTGAAATTTCCCTTTCAACGACGTACCTGTTTGTAGCTAGCATGCTAGCTCAGGTCCGTGTAGCTGACTAACGTAAGGGCTCAGCTAGCAGTTTAGGAAGCTACCGCTGCTAGCTAAAGTAAGCACAGCTAGTAGGCTATGAAGCTAGTGTGCTAGCTAGCAATTATGAGAGTTAGCAAGGGAAAGTTAACGTGAGTTAGCATCGGAAGCTAACGTAATTACCGTAACAAAAGCTGACGTGAGCTAGCAAGGAAAGCTAGCCCAGCCAGTAGAATAGGAGCTGGTTAACTAAACAGCTACCTGCTGATGCCAGTGATCACATTTAGCAGCCATCTAAATTAATGGCCTAAGCTTTAGCTTAGTTTTGAGCGTACCTGGGTAGCAAGCCGGCGGGGGAAGGTGAGACCTTCCCCACTTTATTTATTTGTGTTGCTTTCTATTTTGGGCGGTATCCCCGGGGGGACCCCTGGTGAGCCCGGTAACGCCGCTGAAGACTAGTCAGGCTGAGCTAGTCAGGGCAGAAGATTCTGAGCTAGTGTAGGCAGCTAGAGAGGGCGAAAGACTTTGAGTTAGAAAAGGAGATACAGGTACGCTCAGGGCTTAGCATCCAAGGTAAATCAATAAAAATGGAATCACTAAAGAAAGAGAGGACCAAAGTGAAGACGGCGTTCACGAAAAGAGCCAACTACATCCTTAGAATGGCAACAACCATGATTCGAGATGAGCTGAAAGTTGAGTGGAAATCATTTTCTGATGATGCAAAAAGGGTTCTTTCTGCAAATGATGACTATGAGGCTGGCTTGCTAGCTGAAGCGAACGATGACGCGGAGGCACTGGATGGGCAGCTCAAAGCAGACATAGAGAGAGTAACCAGAGAGTGTGAGCTCAAAGTTGAAGAGGTGAGACGGGCAGTCAAGTCCAGCCTTTGGTCGAGATATGCGGAGACCGAGCTAATATCTGCCATTGGACGGGCAGAAAGAAGCTATGAAAGCGCTGAAGGAGTCAGCCTGAAAGGAGTAACCTACAGCAACGGTAAGGAGCAAAACGCACTCTTGGAAGGTCTCATCGCCAAGGCAGAAAATCTGCTGGCTGTCTGGGAAGAGTGGATCCCTGAAGGTGTTAGGTGCGACATGAGTAAGCGGCTTCGGGTGCTGGAGGACAAGAGAAACGAGCTCTGGATCAGGTGGTTGGCAGAATTCGGCAGGGCCAGGAAAAAGGAGGCCGATGAGATCGCCGAGACTGAGAAGAGAGCCGCTGAGGCCAGGCTAAAGGCTGCCGAAGTTAACGCCGAGTCTGAGGAGAGGGCTGCGGAGGCCAGGAAAAAGGCTGCTGAAGCTCAGCAAAGGATGGCAGAAGCTGCCGAAGAAGAGCGTGCTGAGCTAGCTAAGGCTCAGCGGAAAGCATGGGAGGAAGCACATAGCGCCAGTATGGCAAGCCTGGGAGCGGGAGGCGCGCAAGCAGCAGCCAAACCGAGAGTGCGCCTCCAACCAACAAGACTACCGACGTTCAGCGGTTGCATGAGAGACTTCCACCGATGGCGAAGAGACTGGGAAAGTCTGCAGAGGCAGGGAGATCCGTCAGAGTCACCGGAAGTGAAAAAATTCCAGCTCCTAGACAGCGTGGAAGAAAAAATCGCCAAAGACCTCAGACTTTCGAGCTATGATACTGCAGGAGAAATGTTCAGGGTCCTAGAGAACCGGTTTGGGAACAAGACTACCATCGCGATTCAGATAATCAGGGAGTTGGAGAAGTTTCCAGCAGTGAAAGGAAACCAACCAAGAAAGACAATTGATCTGATTCAAGCTGTGGAGAAGGCCCTGACCGATCTGACGGATCTCGGAAATACTGATGCCATAAAGAATCCGCTGGCAATGGAAACTATAGAGAGCAAACTACCTGACAGTGTGAAGATGGACTGGCTCAAATTCGAAACCAAACCCGAGAACGGTGTCACCGCTGATGGTCGCTTTAATGCTCTCTTAAAGTTCCTAAAGGAGCAAGAAGCGGTTTTCGAAAGGTTGGAGCAGTTAAGAGTGTCAGAAGAGCCTGAGAAATCGAGCAAACCGGAAAGGAGGGCGTTCACAAGGGCCACAGGAAGGAATTTGGCAAAAGAGGAGTGCAGCGTGTGTGGAGATGAGAAACACGGAGGCAGGATCTTCTTCTGCGAGAAGTTCAAAGGGCTCAGCCTAGCCGAAAAGAAAGACGTCATCGAAAGGAATGGAGCCTGCAGGAGATGCTTGGCATCCCATGGTGTGGATGGAGAATGTAGTAACAGGTTCCTCTGCAAGAAGAAGTTCTGCCAGAAAAGAGATGGCTCAGACCACCACTACCTCTTGTGCTCCGTGGAAGGAGGGCACAAAAGTGATGAGAAAAAGAGGGAAGAGCAAGAAGGGGGAAAGAGAGACACAAAGGCAGGAAGGCTCTCAAAAGAACAAGAGAAGGCCCTAGCTGATGTCTCCCCTGAAGTAGCGGAAAGGGTAATAAGGGCATTTACCAACAAGACAACAGCGTCAATGAGAGCGAGCACAAACGGTGATGGTCTCCTTGAAGAAAGGGGTTTGACAGAGCATCCAGTGCTTATGATGATCATGGAGGTCACAACCAATGGAGGACAAACTATTGGGACCCTGATGGACCTTGCGTCTGACACTAATTACATTACCCACCAAGCCGCCAACAGACTCCGACTGAATGGAGAGAAGGTAATGCTGGTCGTGCATGGAGTTGGTGGAATGAAAGTAAGAGTCCAGACAAAAAGGTACTTGCTCAAAGTCAGAATGTGGACTTCAGAGAATGAGTGGAGTCCCCACCAGATCGTCTGTTATGGACTGGATGAGATCGCACAAGCAGACCATGTCGTTAGCCCGCGGCAGCTCAAGAAGTTCTTCCCGGAGGTCAAGACAGAGGAACTGGTCAGGCCAAAGAAAATCGAACTCTTAATCAGCCACCGAGAGGGTAGGCTTGCTCCGCAGCGGATGAAGACAGTGGGAGACCTGGTGTTGTGGGACGGCCCACTGGGCAAGACTGTGGGGGGAGCGCACCCTGATCTGTTCGAAGAGGTGAAGGTATCCATTCACAACTCAAAGACACATTTTGCACGCTCAATGAGAGCAAAAGTGATCAAGGTCGAAGAGATTTCCAGAGAGCCAAATAGCTCCAGAGAGGAAACGCTGGGCCTGGAGCAAGAGAGTGGTGAGGAGATCAGGAACATGGCCACAACCAGCAAGGAAGTTCTTGAGTGGTGGAAATGGGACAGCATCGGAGCTGCCTGTGAGCCGAAGTGTGGAGGATGCCGGTGCGGGAAATGCCAGCCAGGGGGGAAGGAAATGACTCTAGCTGAAGGGAAGGAACTAGAAAAGATCAAGGAAGGCCTGACCTATGTGGCTACTGACGACCACAGTGACTCGCCGCACTGGAACGCGGGATACCCCTGGACTGAAGACCCGGCTTCACTTCCAAATGACAGGAAAGTGGTGGAAGCGACATTCTTGAGAACCGAAAAGCGCCTCATGAAGGACCCATTGTGGAGAGCTGCTTACGCAGCCCAAGTACACGAGATGGTGGAAAGAGGAGCAGCCATCGAGTTAAAGAAGGACACAATCAACAGTTGGAGAGGGCCAGTTTGGTACGTAAGTCACCTAATCGCACCGAACCCTCACTCTGTCACCACGCCAGTGCGGCTCGTCTGGAACAGTAGCCAAGAGTTCAAAGGGACGAGCATGAACAACATCCTGCTGAAGGGTCCGGATGTGCTAAACCCAATCCGGGCGGTTCTGCTCAGGTTCAGAGCAGGAGAGCATGCGGCCATAGGAGACGTCAAGAAGATGTACAATTCTGTGTGGCTGAACGAAAGAGAGGTTCACCTTCATCAGTTCCTCTGGAGGGACTCACTCGAGGAAGAGATCAGAGACTTCGCTATCACTCGGGTCAATATTGGAGACAGGCCAGCGGGATGCATAGCGCAGTTGGCCATGAGGGAAACCGCGAGACTGCCCAGGTTCTCTCACATGAGCGACGAGAGAAGAGTGCTTGAAGAGGAAAGCTATGTGGACGACATCTTCACGTCCCACAATGACCCAGGGAAGCTGGACAAGATCACCAGAGGAGTGGAGGAGATACTCTGGGCCGGAGGCTTCTCGCTCAAACCGTGGGTTCGGTCCGGTCAAAGTGGGAGGTGCGAGGGTAGTCAGGTTGGGCAAGCTGTTAAAAGCCCAAGTCCAGAGTCCGGAACCCTGGTGTTGCCCAACCAGCTAGGGCAGGAAGACAACAAGGCTCTTGGTGTCGGATACTACATGGACAGCGACAGACTCTTCCTGATGGTTTCAATCAACTTCTCCAAAAGAAAGCAGAAGATGAGGACGGGGGTCGACCTCTCAGAGAAGGAGATCAAGGAGAAAACGCTAAACCCTCAGACCAGACGGGAGCTCCTAAGCCAGGTAGCAGGGCTCTATGACCCTGTTGGTGTAGCTACCCCGGCCAAAGCGAGAGGGGCCATCTTGGTAAGGAGAGCCTTCCAGGAGACTGGGGGAGGAGACTCCAAGAAAGACACGTGGGACAGTCCCCTTCTGACAGACCTCTGTGCAGATGCCATCAAGCTTTTTGAAGAGTATGTGCGGCTTCGTCAAATCAGTTTCGAAAGGAGCCTTACTCTTCCTGGATGGAGGGGGAGGCCGTGGGGCATCACGTTTTCAGATGGGAGTGATGACGCCTTCGGAGCTGTTCTGTACCTGAGGTGGGAGACGTCTACAGAGGCGGACATCCGCCTTGTTGAGTCAAAGGCCAAGCTGGCGCCCTTTGACCAGAAGGGCGACGGGGTCAAAGCAGAGTTTTGCGGCGCCGTCTTCGCTGCCAGGCTGAGAGGGTTCTGGGAGAGGCAGGGTCGACTTGAGGTGGAGAGATGGTTCCATTTCGTAGACAGCCAGACTATCCTGGGAGCTATCCAGAGGGAGAGTTACGGGTATCAGACGTTATTCGCGAACAGGGTCGAGGAGTTTCAGAAGGCTGGGCCAGTAGCTGACTGGTGGTGGATCTCAGGAGATCTGAACGTCGCCGACCTCATCACCCGAGGAGGTCCTCTAGAAGACCTGGGTGAGGGCTCCATTTGGCAAAAGGGTCCTGAGTTCCAAGTGAGGCCGGTAGAAGAGTGTCCCATGAAGTCTGTGGCGGAGGTGGCGGCCAGCACCAGAGAGGCTGTGCGTAAGCTCCAGCGGAGGGCATTCACAGTGGCTTTCACTAGAGCCCAGTGGAAGAAGACGGCAAATCCTGTCCAGGGGCGTCTGGATGGGACTGACGAGGCTCCTGTGCACACGGTGAAGGAGGAAGAGTCGACCTCCGCTGAGATTGAAAACAAGGAGAGGCTCTGGGGCGCGGCTATCGTTGATCTGGTTGAGCCTGAAAAGTTCAGTAGCTTGGCCAAGCTCTGTGGGGTGATCGGTTGGGTTCGCCGAGCTGTTAAGAGACGGATGATTCGCGGGGGAGCCATGGAGAGAGCAGAGTGGGAGGCTAAGCACTCGAGAGGGAAGGTGGGCAAGCCAGTTATCGATGTGGGGGAGGTCAGAGCTGCCTTTTGGGACCTATGCTTGGCAGCCCAAGAGGGAGTAGCTTTCCCTGAGTCTACATTGAACAGGCTTGTAGTCATCAGAGAAGAGATGTCAGGACTACTGTTGTGCTATGGAAGGGTCCAGACCACAGGAGAGACAGGAGTGCCACTGGTTCCGTATGGAGCATGGATAAGCACCCTGCTGGCAGCGAGCGACCCTGTGATGCTGGCCGTGCCTCTTCGGGGGGACCTGGCTCCGGGGTCGTTAAAGACTTAAAGAAGAAATTAAAGAGTTAACCGAAGAAACACCACCAAAGAGAAAGCGGTGATTATTAGTGTGGTCTCCTTAGGTCTAGAGTCCAGTAGACCAAGTGGGAGGTGTGTTGCTTTCTGTGGGGTGGTTGGATTTGAGTTGTGTTTAGTCAGAGATTTTTGTTTGGTTTGGGTACAAACTTGTGAAAGTTATTTCGTTTACATGTAGTTGAATTGTGGCATTGTTTGAATTGTTAGTTACATAGGTGAATCTGAGTATTGATAATAATAATGAGATTTATTCCAGTTCCGATTGTATGTGATTTCTGTGTGCTTGATGAGGACTTTTATTGCGAGGTTCTATTGGCGAGAGATGCGTGCATCCGGGGTCTCAGTTGGGGAGCTGCTGTGATTGGCTGGTTTGCGTTCTGGGGGTGACGTCGGGAAGGTTGGTGCAGCTTCGGAGCGGGGACTCTTTAGTATGACGGGACGAGGACGGACTGGTGAGTGATTGCGGGAGTGAGTGAGTTGTATTGTGTGTTAGCTTTGAGTTGAGGGTACTTGAATGATGTATGTTTGTATTTTGTGTGTTTTCTTTTTCAAGGTTCGTAACCTGTTGGTTAAAAATAAAGAAATTTTCGACCATTGAGTGACGTCCTGTTCATCCTCGCCTCAGCTGCGGGGCTTGTTTGAGAGTTAGCAGCACATTCATATCCACAAGATCAATCTGGTGTCTGGTCTGTACGCTCTTAGCCCTGATTGGCTTCAGGATGGGCTTGTTCACAAAACTGGCCTGAAGGTGTTGGTATTGTCTGGATGTATCTAAAGCACCCGGAATCCTGTCCTCGCTAATGCCTGTGTAGTGTTCCCTAAGCCGCACCGTGAGTCTCCTTGGCCCAGAGCCTTTTGTTTCCTCTAAGCCTTTCATCACCAGTGTTGGGATAGTCTTTCTGAACAACAATCTTCCCATTAAAAAGGACAGTCTGGCCATCTTCATCCAAGGAAAACTGGTCTCTGTTCCTCCAAAACCTGATTATAGCATTGCGTTGTACTCTTGTTTGCCTTGCAACCGGGACATTGAACTCGCCTTTCAACAATTTGAGAACGACATCGTAGCTCTCCTCATCCATTGGTCGATGACCATAACCCATGCACATGGGCCAGAGGGTCAGGAGCAAAATCAGTCCAAATGGCCTCATTGGGCAATTCTGTGAAATAAATGTTCAATGTCATCTTTTCCTTTGTTGTAATGCAAACTTTTCAAAGCAGTATGGTAGTGTGTTATCCAAACAACTTTTTACAGGCTGGCTTTGTATGCAGACATAAACTATCATATTTGTTCAATGTAAAGTGAAAACTTAATTAACTTCTAATTAGCATGTAATACATGGTCAATAAAAAAAAATCTAGTCTACCACTTTATCCTCATGGCCTATCAAACTCTTTTCTGATATACTATAGAATCTTAAGTTATTAAAGAAGTAGTCTAGCCTTGGCTAATGTGATAAGAATTAAGCACCAACAAGCATTAGCATCAACTTCCAACTAGCATGTAGCCTAACATGGCATGTAGTCAATAAAAAAATCTAGCCTGAATGCTACCACTTTATCCTCATTCTTTGAGACAAACATACAGACATTTCAATTCAGTTCAATTTTATTGTCATTAAAAACAATGTGCAGGCACATATTAAAAATGAAATGAGGGTTGTGGCTTCACCAATCAGTCCAAGACAGACACAGACAAACACAGCAAACACAGTATAAGATACACACACATGAAGACCAAAGCTAAAAATAAGTTAAAAGAGAGCTGGAGTACGAAATATTTAAAAATATCTACAGACATCCAGTGGGTAGCCAGGTTCAGGTGGGCAACAGCTTGTGGAAAGAAGCTGTTTTTGAGCCTGGTAGTGCGGGCTCTGAGGCTCCTGTAGTGCATCCCAGAGTGCAGGGGGGAGAACAGTCCATGGTGGTGGTGGGTGGGATCTCTGCTGATGCTCAGATCCCTTCGAAGGCAGCGTTTGTGATAAATGTCTTGTATGGCTGGGAGCTGGGTACCGGTGATGTGCTGGGCCGCCTTGACGATCCGCTGCAGAGCTTTCTGGTCTACTGAGGTGCAGCTGCCGTACCACACTGAGATGCAGATGGTCAGGATGCTCTCTATGGTGCAGTGGTAGAAGTTGGTGAGAATTTGGGGGGTAGACGGGCGCTCCTCAGCCTCCTCAGGAAATGCAGGCCATATAAATCCATGCAAGGAACGTTTGTTTGCACCTTTGTTTGCACCTCCAACAAAGTGCGTGACATATGTTTGTCTCAAAGAATACCCTATCCAACCTTTCTGATATCCTACAGAAATATGCAGGAATTGATGATGTGACATTTCATACTATACCTTGCCAAGTGAAAAGAAAACTTCAATGAAAAGAACACTAATGCTTTGATGTAGCTAACTTCAATGTAACTTCAAACTTCAATGTAGCTACTAGGTAGCTAGTGCTGGGGGTATTTCAGTTTAACTCATGGATGTATTAAAGAGGTTTAGCGCCATTAGAGCGCCACCTAGTGGCCATAACGATTGGCGGTTCATTATAATATTCTTTATCTCAGTGGGACTTTCCTGGTTAAATAAATGTTAAATTAACAATATACATATGTAGTGCATTGCCCGTCCAAAACGTGTATCTCCTCATCTCATGCATGGATGTGGCTTGCCCGATCCTGAGGAAGGCATGCATCTCATGCGGGCATGGTCACACATGCGTGAAATTAACTCAGACAGACAGACAGAGATTCCTGCCTTTATACGTAGTTAGATGAGGAACAGACAGAGCAACAATTGTCATAAGTACTATGTGATTTTGATGCTTAAAGTGTCATAACATATCAGTATGACAGGACATGTCAGCTTTATCTATCCACCAAACCTACCTCCACTCTTCCGCCCACTTCCCTTTCTGACTGCTTACTAGAAATTAAATCCTGGTTTTCATACCACCTCCTCAAACTTAATAGTGATAAAAATGAGGTCCTTTTAGTTGGCACCAAATCTACTTTGGCCAAAACTGATAGTTTTTCTCTTATTATTGACAATTCTGTAGTTCCTCCATCGCCTCAGGTTAAGAGCCTGGGTATCATCCTGGACAGCACATTATCTTTTGAAGCCCACATCACTTTACACTTAAAAGCACAACCATACTCACTCACACCCTGGTTACATCCTGTACTGACTACTGTAATGCTATCCTCTTTGGTCTTCCCCTCAAGTGTCTTCATAAGCTTCAGTTGGTCCAGAATTCAGCTGCCCGTATCATTACGAGAACTCCTTCCATAGATCATATCGCTCCTGTTCTTCAGCAACTCCATTGGCTCCCCGTTATATACCGTATTGACTTCAAGATCCTGCTCCTCACCTTTAAGGCCCTTAATAACTTAGCTCCTTCATATCTTTCCGAACTCCTTCATATCAACATGCCCTCCCGCACTCTCCGATCCTCTTCTGCTCTCCAACTCACTACACCATCGCTTGACTACCTTAGGGTCTAGAGCCTTCAGTCGTTCTGCCCCCCACCTATGGACCTCTCTCCCACAACAAATTCGCAACATTGACTCTCTTTCAACCTTCAGATCCCATCTCAAAACGTACCTTTTCAAACTGGCAAATTCAGTCTGATCCACTCTTCACTGAGTTTTGTGCAGATGATGATTTTATACTTAACTGTTGTGTTAACTTTTTATTGTCTACCCTGCTTTGTTTTGATTTTACGCTGTCTGATACAGTGCTGCTTGTTTTGGTTTTTTTATGTGTTCTGTAACATGTCCTTTAGTGTTTTGAAAGGCGCCCACAAATAAAATGCATTATTATTAAAAATGTTATTACAATATCAGTCAGAAAATTTTGTTACATTATTGGTCAAGTTATTACATTATTGGATTTTATTACATTTTCGATCAAGTTAAGTGCACATTTTATTACATTATCAGGCGTTATTACATTCTCAGGAAATTATTACATTATTGGGTGCTACATGGAGGAAAGTTAACATTTTCAACCAGTGTTGACAGGACTATGCTTGGTTCAAGGAATAACATGATGTACTATGTGACGACATTATATCACCGCTTAGAATCCTTCATTAGTCACCTTCCACACTACTGCCACCCTTTTACTTTCTTAACACTAGAACGACCAACACGGTCATTGTGACCGTTTCGTATTTTCAAAGTTTAATAAAAGATACAGACCTGCCGCTGCCCGAATTCTCCCGAGACTGCATATATTTGCATTAAAACGATTTTTAGACCAATAGCACAAAAAAAGTTATAATTTGTGCGTGATGGTGTGCGTCATGTCAGTATTTGTGACGTGTGTTGGTCGTGTCATTTCCTTCGTGCAGTTCGTTGCTCTGTCCTAGAAACACACTAGCGTCCTCCAGTGCAGAGAAACAGTCTAAACTTGATGTGTGATTATGTCCAACATGTCTGGTTACAGACGCCGTTACAGACGCACCATGACTACCACCGAGGCGCTGCAGTATTTACAGGCGTTGGACAGCGGCCATTTCAAATTGTTTGAAAAATATTGTTAAAGTTGTTAAAATGTTAATTTTGGTGTCAGTTAGTTTCATCGCAGACATACTAACATATGTAATGTGTTAAAATCTCAGTTGGGTATTTAACTTGACAGAATATAGAGTTTAAAAACCGGCCATCATTTTGACCGCCCACGGTGGTTTTAGGTAGGAGTGAAATCCCGGTCGTTCGAGTGTCTTTGAACTCTTTGAAACCTTGAAATATAACTCTGTAGTCAACAGACATGCGTGATTTATAATGCAAGAACCATCAATGTGTCCGTAATGAATTGTTGAAAATGTAAAATAGTACACATTCATATTGCACTCTTTTGTTAGAGTTGGGGGTTATCACCATAAGTACCCCAAGATAGTGCATGTCAGATAAGAATAGCTGACACCATAACTATGAGAGCGGGACATTATTAGCTCCTTCAATATTACATGAGGTTGTCTACATTTTGCATTTGACACGAGGGCACCGAGGCTTTGTTTGTCAAAAGTGCTTGAAGTATACCGAAGTACACCACACCCCCACTGTGCTGTGAGGGACTTCTTCTGCACACCCCCACCTCTCACCAGCTGCTTCTCTCCCTGACAAGTCTGTTCTGCTCCTGTCCTTGCTTTGGCTTTTTACATGTGGTGGCGTCTGTCTAGAAACCAGCAGTGTTACTTTAACGTTTCTGCATGCACCATTCTGTCATTACCCTTTCTTCCTCTCTCTCTTCTTCATCGCCGTCATCACTCAGTCACCATGCAGAGGGTTTCATCTGCTCACTATGTAGACAGAAAGAATACATCACACACACACACACACACACACACCCAGATAAGACACGGTGGTGTGTTTGTGGCGGGGCATTGCAGAGACAGCAGCTCTTCGGGCCTCTTCAGGGAGAGACGCGCTCATAGAGATGTTAATGCTTGTGAGATATTGGTGGTATTAAAAATGGATCAAAGCAGTGAAGATCAGACGGAAGACTCTATTTGGGTCATGACAGTAGAGAACGGCTGAAGACGTGCCGGGAAGATCTCCCCGTCGTTCAAGCTGTAGAGCAGCTATGAGAGACGGTGCAGGGACGCTGTGTGACACCACCAATGGACACAAAAAACAAAGACATGTGAAGTAAAGACAGATAATTAGAAAACAGAAGTACAAAAAAATCAGCTGATTGAGATGATGATGAAAAAGAAAGCGTTTTATGTGCAGTTTGAGAGCTTTGGCAGGATGCTCAATGAACAGTGGCGGGGGTCTTTTATGGAGACAACAAAAATCCATAACGAGGCCATGTGAAGACCACAACAGACTGGTGCCCCAGCCTGAGTGTGGGAGGCTTCACAGCACCATATCTGCAAATCTCAGTGAGTCTGTATGTGCCAAAGGGTGGGCAAAAATTCAAAAATGGCCGAACACTGGTTTGAGACAATGAGTTACATGAAAGGTGAGCTGCTGAACACATTCGCCATCTCAGCAAACATTCCCCATCTCAGTAGACATTCCCCATCTCAGCAAACATTCACCATCTCAGCAGACATTCCCCATCTCAGTAGACATTCCCCATCTCAGCAAACATTCACCATCTCAGCAGACGTTCAACATCTCAGCAGACATTCACCATCTCAGCAGACGTTCACCATCTCGGTAGACATTCCCCATCTCAGCAGACGTTCACCATCTCAGCAGACGTTCACCATCTCAGCAGACATTCACCATCTCAGTAGACATTCCCCATCTCAGCAGACATTCACCATCTCAGCAGACATTCACCATCTCAGCAGATGTTCACCATCTCAGCAGGCGTTCACCATCTCAACAGACATTCCCCATCTCAGCAGGCATTCACACATCTCTTTACACATTTGCAGATATCAGGTTAGTCCTTTTCAGTAATGCAGTGTTGATTTTATGAACATATAGGGCAGTTCCTCACTATATGCAGATCCTGTATGCATCTTTGTTTGTGCATCCGTGCATAAGAGAGTGCGGCCGGGGAAGTGCACAACAGAGATGGTGAAAGAGAGTCAGGATAACATTAATAATTGATGGTAGATTTCGCCTTGCATCTGTCTGACTGCCTCTCATTGTCATTGATTTTTTTTCTATTGGAGGTTACTGTTGCAGGGTATGAAGCAGGACCACAGTCCATCCACACCCACTTCATGCTATGCAGGGTCATGGGGGCTGCAGCACATCCCAGCAGGGATTACGCAGGAGACAGGAAGACACGTCTCCACTTCCACATCACCATCACTCACTAATTTAGGGACTCACATCACATAACATGCATTTATTTGGACTGTGGTGGGAAAACCATACAGCTGCAAACTGCCCACGGATGTGTGGACTGAATCATGAGTTCTGTGGTTGAGAGGTGATGGTGTCTCCCACTGAGCCACTGTGCTACCACGGCTATATGTACCATCTGTGTGACCTCATCATGTGTGTCACAGCAGGGATGAAGCATATTATATGAGCATGTAGCATCACATGCTGTGCTGCACACGGCGTCTTTACTACACCTGATAATGGAGACAATATGTGCCGGTGTGTGATGGACGTCAGTTTGGAGAAAGTATGAATGTGACTGCTAATTACATGAATAATTGATTGCTTCTGTGAAGTGGTGGGGCGTTTGGCAGTTTCTCAGGCCTGTTACGGGGTAAAGGTCTGCGCTGGTGGTGCACAGAGGAGCAAGGAGGAAGGGGAGGCTGCTTGCAAAGCATCTGTACGTGATTGATTATTCACTTTAAAGTACCTACGGTTTGGTGTCTTGCAGCCTGTTTTCTGTTCACATCATTACATCTTTGAGATTCCCGCGTGGAGTTTCTTTTGATGAGGCTATAAATAGTGGAGGGTGATGGTTTGATGCTTTCCAATTGGAGTCGCTGGTGTGGCGTCATCGTTGCTTCCCCCACACCACTTAAACCAAACGCAGCAGTCCCCAAGGCTCGGATTCTCCATCGCTTCTCCCCTTGTCTCCATCCTGCTCCCCGGTCCCTCCCTCTGAGCTTTTGTTACAGACAGACCCCCGCCCAGCCCCCTCTCCACCCAGCATCCCCCACACCCCACCCTCCACTCCACCAACACCTTTTTGTGCACTCGTCTTGCGGGCCGACACTGAGGGAGAGGCTCGGTGAGAATGGCGCTGCTCCAGAGACGAGAACCCAGTTTCCTCCTCAAAACCCCGAGCTAGACCCAGAGTCAGGAGCTTCTCTTGCTCTCTCTCTCTCTCTCTCTCTCTCTCTCTCTCTCTCTCTCTCTCTCTCTCTCTCTCGCTCTCTCGCTCTCTCTCTCTCTCTTGCTCTCTCGCTCTCTCCTCTCTCGCCCTCTCGCTCTCTCTCTCGCTCTCGCTCTCGCGCTCTCTCTCTCCCTCTCTCTCGCCCTCTCCCTCTCTCTCTCTCGCTCGCTTCCCCCCTCTCTCTCCCTCTCTCTCTCTCTCTCTCTCGCTCTCTCTCGCTCGCTCTCTCTCTCTCGCTCTCTCTCTCTCGCTTGCTTCCCCCTCTCACTCTCGCTCTCTCTCTCTCGCTCGCTTCCCCCTCGCTCTCTCTCTCTCTCGCTCTCTCGCTCGCTTCCCCCTCGCTCTCTCTCGCTCTCTCTCTCGCCCTCTCTCTCTCTCTCTCTCTCTCTCTCTCTCGTTCGCTCGCCCGCTCGCTCCCTCCCTCTCTCTCTCTCACTCGCCCCCTCCCTCGCTGTCGCTCCCTGTCTCTCGCTCGCTTCCTCCCTCCCTCTCGCTCGCTCGCTCCGACGCTCCCTCCCTCTCTCTCTCTCTCTCTCTCTCTCTCTCTCTCTCTCTCTCTCTCTCTCTCTCTCTCTCTCTCTCTCTCTCTCTGTCGCTCCTCCCGTCGTAGGGCGTCTTGCTGAGGACAGTGACACCAGGAGCAGCAGCCTACCTGCCGCCTGGCTGCGCGGCATGAATACTCCGAGGCTCATTGTGGTGTTGGTGGCCAGTAAACACTTGTCCCTCGGAGAAGGTGATGGAATAAAAGAGAGGCAGTGCCTCTGAAGCAGTGGGGAAAACAGACGGAGATACAGACTTGACGCTGGATGAAGCGCATCGAGAAGAATCCAGAAAAGGAGCGAAAAGCCCGGACAACGTGTCGCGTGAGGGAGGAATCAGTGGATGGATGTGAAACAGGGGCTGTGGAGGAGCAGCAGCTTCTTCTTCTGTGATGGATGCCTCCATCAGCGACCGAAGCATGGGGAAGAGAACGCACCTCGGCGGTCTATCTATTTTCCCCTGACACATCGTTTTACCATAACGCATCAGTCATTTATTCTCGGCGCTGTTTGCAGTGGACGCGGACAGACGTGTCGTCGGGCAGATGGACAGAAGTGAGATGGTCCTGCAACTTTTCCGCCGCCCTGCATCCCCGGACGCGTTTCTTCTCCAAGCCGCCGACGCTTTGCCGCTGACAGCCCCGGCGAGGGTGCATGGGCACAATGGTTATTGAACCGAAGAGGCGTGGCAAGCAGTCTGGAGAGAGGGGCTAAAAATAAACCGTCTTTCCGGGGGGACGTGGGGGATCTGGTCCAGAGAGCCGGCAGTCCTTCACCTGCTCACCAGCGGGGTTCTGGTGTGCGCTAGCGTTACCAGCAGCAGCTGCTGGTGCCGAGCCGGTCCGCTTTGTCTGCGGGGTGCTGGACGCACTAATCCCCTCTGACCGAACCGGCAAGCTGACCTGCAGAGGGGCACCCCACTGGGCGGAGTGATTACCCACGGGGGGTCTTCTCAAAGAAGAGAAGAGCTTGTTATTACTTTGGATTGGCTGTCTGTCTGTCTTCTGTCCAGGCTTGACTCGTGGACCGGTGGCAAGCCAAGCCATACTCCCTTCTCTACACGCAAATACTCCATTTTACTTGGGCGCAACAACGCCACAGCACACATTGTTAGCGTTATTACCACCCACTTCAACCCCCACACTGGCTCCTGCTGCTGGTATAAACAATTCCACATACATACATACATACATACATAAATACATAGACAACCCCGAGGAAAGCCACACGTTGTCTCTTCTAGCAGAGGCACCCAGTAGGGTGGAGGTCGTGTGGACAGGTGGGAGAATGGAGGCGTGAGCAGCGTTAGACCACTGTCCTCTCTTCTCGGATGGATGCTATTAGCTCTGAAAAGGTGTTGCCTGGAAACCTCTGAAAGTATGTCGCGGTACCCGGAGAGAGACTGTCATCAGGCCCCCCCCATGGCGCACAGCTGGAAGAGCTGCTGAAACACCCGCCATCACGCATTTCCTCCCAAGTCCTCTCATCCTCTTCCTCCCTGCCCCATCGTAGACATTTTCCCAAACGGTTCCTTGGGCAACCCTCGGTCCTCCATCCCATCTGCGCTGGAGGGGAGGGGCTCTCTGGAGTGGAGCATGAGCGGTTGCCATTACCCGTCGCCACCACCCCCGGAGCGGGACCGCATGTACCAGCACAAGGTGTCCCTGGTAGTGCGTTACTTCATGATCCCCTGCAACATCTGCCTGATCCTGCTGGCCACCTCCACCCTGGGCTTTGCTGTTCTTCTCTTCCTCAACAATTGTATGTTGGCTACACACTCCCACACTTTACTTCTCCCTACCCTAAACTACCCCGCTATCCTTCATTCTGCGCTACTCGACTCTGCTACACTAGTGCGCTAATAAACTAGTACTAATACACACTAGTGCACTAATACACACTAGTGCTAATACACACTAGTGCACTAATACACTACTTCTTATACACTAGTACTAATACACACTAGTGCACTAATACACTAGTGCTAATACACACTAGTGCACTAATACACTACTTCTTATACACTAGTACTAATACACACTAGTGCACTAATACACTAGTACTAATACACACTAGTGCACTAATACACTAGTACTAATACACACTAGTGCACTAATACACTAGGACTAATACACACTAGTGCACTAATACACTAGGACTAATACACTAGTGCTAATACACTAGTACTAATACACACTAGTGCACTAATACACTAGTACTAATACACACTAGTGCACTAATACACTAGGACTAATACACTAGTACTAATACACACTAGTGCACTAATACACTAGGACTAATACACACTAGTGCACTAATACACTAGGACTAATACACTAGTGCTAATACACTAGTACTAATACACACTAGTGCACTAATACACTAGTACTAATACACACTAGTGCACTAATACACTAGGACTAATACACTAGGACTAATACACTAGTGCTAATACACTAGTACTAGTGCACTAATACACTAGGACTAACACACTAGTACTGCCTACTTGAGTGTGGTTGAAGGTTTGGTGCATGACACAATGTTTTTGACAGAATGCTTTGCTGAAAACTGAAACGTGTTTCAGTGTTGGCTTGAAACACAAGTCATGTGTATTTGTATAGCCCTAAATCAGTGTTTCTCAAACTTTTTTCAGCCAAGGCACCCTTTTTAAGTGCCTAAAATCTCAAGGCACCCCAGTGTAAAAATATAGCTAAAAACGACACTGCATCCCTCTATTAGTGCAAATATCCTTTTTTATTTTTAGGGGACGGCGTGTATCAATGAACAGATAGGCAGACAGATAATAAGGTGGGTAAAGAGATAACATCCCTCCAGAATAAAAAATAAAGTGTCAAAATAAGTCCTTCAAACTGCCATCCCCCTTCCCAGCATAATGAAGTGACAGGAACTTCACACAAAGAAATGGCAGGAACACCCATCTATACTCTTCCATCCAGCCTCTGTACACACACACACACACACAGAGACACACCCACACACAACCCGCATTTAAAAAGTGAGATAGGCCTACATGTGCACATGAACACACACTCACGCACAAATATGCCACAACTGAGAGCCAGGAGTGCATAGGGGAGAGAGAGAGGCCGAGAGGGGGCGTGACTCACCATCAATGAGAGACATGGGCCTGGGAAGACGCACAAAGCTGCCCTATCCTGGCAGGGATGGATGAGAAGCAGACACGTAGATCCTGGTCCACAGTCCTTAGTCGCTCCCTGTACCTGTTCTTGACGTACGTCAGGCTTGAAAAACTCAGTTCACATAGATAGGTTGTGGAGAAGGGTAGTAGAATAGCAACAGCGCATCTTGAAGCCAATGGGTACTCGTTTCCCACTGATATCCAAAAGCTGTCCAGTTCCACATCACAAAATCTCATTTTCAAAGTGCGATCTTCCCTGATCTCCATCAGTTGTTCCTGTATTGGAAGTGAGCAGTCCTTTGCACTTTCCATTGCACGCGCACTCCAAGGATCACGGACCCAGTCAAACTCAGCATATGACTCAGAGGGAAAATAGTGATTGAATCGCTCGTCAAGAGTGGTCAGATGCTGGGCTATTACGCCTGACAATGTGGTGTTGTTTGTATGCATATTGCACAGGGGAAACATATCCAGCCTGCCCTGGTCTACAAAGGAACGCCAGAGTGTGAGCTTGGACCTGAAGCCGCGTAGTTTGTCAGATGAGGAGAGGAGGGTTTCTTGTCTACCTTGCATTTTGATATTCAGCTCGTTTATGTGCTTAAATATGTCAGCCATATACGCGAGTTTTGCGCACCACTGCTCGTCTGCGAGTAGCTCTGCAAATGCAGGTTTCTCGTCTATCACGAAGGCCCTCAATTCTTCTCTTAACTCGTACACTCGGGTCAAAACTTCACCCCGTGAAAGCCAGCGGACAGCCGTGTGTAACAACAAGCTTTGATGCTCTGCTCCCATTTCCTCGCAAAGAATGGAAGAGAGGCGGCTCTTTAACGGGCGCGCCTTGATGTAATTAACCATGTCCACTGCTTTGTTCAGTACGTCGGAAAGTTCTTTTGGTAGCGTCTTAGCAACAAGTGCCTCTCGGTGAAGGAAGCAGTGGGTTGTTCGTATATCAGGGTTTTGCGCTTTGGCCCTGGTAATGAAACCTTTGGCACTGCCCGTCATTGCAGCCGCGCCGTCGGTGCAAATACTGATACAGTTCTTCCAGCTCAAACCACCCTTGTCAAGATACTCAGTTGTCACACGGAAGATTTCTTCTCCTGTAGTGTTGTTGGGGAGCAGTTTGCAAAATAAAAAGTTCTCTCTAATACGGCCCCCATCAACAAAGCGAACATTTGCTAATTCAAACACCCACCCTCGCACTGTATGCGTTCGCCAACTGCATCTCTCCGGCCGGCAGTCTCGAAGGAGACCGCCTCGCCACTTTCGTGAAAAGGCGACTCCAAGCCGAACCACTGTTTTTCCGACACACACAGAGACGCATTCACGTGACGAACACAAGCCGACTCCGCCCCCCTCCCGAAGACAGCGTTGCCAATGATCACTGCTTCGTCGAGTCCGGCCATAGTCGGATCTGACGAGACCGGGGCGCGAACCCCAGTCCCCAGTGGGCAACTGCATCGACACAGAGCCGATGCTTAGACCGCTACACCACCGCGGACCGACTTTTCTTTTTAGGAAACGATCCATGGCTTGGTTTTGGGTTTTAGCGGCATCAAAATGTCAGGACGTGTAAAATGATAACAACAATGCCCTGACCTTACGGGACCGCGCACTGCACTGACCCGTATGTAACGTGGGAGGGGAAATGGGCACGCGAGACAGTTTCTCATGAGTATGTAGGCTATTTATTTATCTGAAATGAATTTATTTATCCATTTATTTATTCATCCATTCATTTATTCAGTAACATTTTGTAAAATAAATTAGTATTTTTTCACGGCACCCCTGACGCTGTCAGACGGCATACCAGGGTGCCGCGGCATACAGTTTGAGAAACGCTGCCCTAAATCACTGCAGCTGTGTCAAACTGCTTTGCAGTCACACAATGAAACATGGACACAGTTGATGACAAACAATCATACTCTCTAGCTAGCCTAACACACACTGTCACATTTCTATTGTGTCCCACATTTCTACATTAAATACTCTTGCCATCGTAAATTCTACTTATTTGAGCTCATCTACACCTTAAGTCAATTATGACAACCTAGCAGCCAAACTTTTCCCTGACAACCTGCCCCCTTATGCTCCCTTCACTGGCTGTGTACCCAGGCTCCGTAGGACGCTCCTGCCTCTTTCCTAAAGGCTACACGTTTCTTCTGGCCTGTAGGATGAAATAGCTCATTTAACTCATTCAAAGACAGAAAAGTCCTTAAAGGTGTTTCTGCAATCCCACCTCCTCACCACCTTATTTGCAGCGAGTGAATACTGACATAAATACTTACATAAATGCAGACATGACGTGCAGGTGTCTTGCTGCAGGTGTATGATGGTACGGTGGTGCTGAGCATCCTGGCAGTGTGGAGAGTCAGGTGTAGGATGGTACGGTGGTGCTGAGCATCCTGGCAATGTGGAGAGGCAGGTGTAGGATGGTACGGTGGTGCTGAGCATCCTGGCAGTGTGGAGAGTCAGGAGTAGGATGGTGCTGAGCATCCTGGCAGTGTGGAGAGTCAGGTGTAGGAAGGTACGTTGGTGCTGAGCATCCTGGCAGTGTGGAGAGGCAGGTGTAGGATGGTGCTGAGCATCCTGGCAGTGTGGAGAGTCAGGTGTAGGATGGTGTGGTGGTGCTGAGCATCCTGGCAGTGTGGAGAGTCAGGTGTAGGATGGTACGGTGGTGCTGAGCATCCTGGCAGTGTGGAGAGTCAGGTGTAGGAAGGTACGTTGGTGCTGAGCATCCTGGCAGTGTGGAGAGTCAGGTGTAGGATGGTGTGGTGGTGCTGAGCATCCTGGCAGTGTGGAGAGTCAGGTATAGGAAGGTACGTTGGTGCTGAGCATCCTGGCAGTGTGGGGAGGCAGGTGTAGGATGGTGCTGAGCATCCTGGCAGTGTGGAGAGTCAGGTGTAGGATGGTACGGTGGTGCTGAGAATCCTGGCAGTGTGGAGAGTCAGGTGTAGGAACGTACGTTGGTGCTGAGCATCCTGGCAGTGTGGAGAGTCAGGTGTAGGATGGTGTGGTGGTGCTGAGCATCCTGGCAGTGTGGAGAGTCAGGTGTAGGAAGGTAAGGTGGTGCTGAGCATCCTGGCAGTGTGGAGAGTCAGGTGTAGGATGGTACGGTGGTGCTGAGCATCCTGGCAGTGTGGCGAGTCAGGTGTAGGATGGTACGGTGGTGCTGAGCATCCTGGCAGTGTGGAGAGTCAGGTGTAGGATGGTGCTGAGCATCCTGGCAGTGTGGAGAGTTAACACATGGCGGTGTGGGAGCAGTGTGACACAGAATCGTCTTCTTGTTGAAGTTGAGAGTTGATTGGGCTTTTATATTTTCATTCCCAAAATAGCAATCTTCCCAGTGACTCTAGAGCTATCTAAAAAAGACTCCCCCGTCTCGCTGGAAATATATTTTGTAAAAGAAGAACATGCGTATTAAAGAAAAGAGAGTAGCTCACATGTGTCAGTGGACAGCATCTCTGATGGGTTTGTAGATGGTGGATTCATAAGTCGATCAATCGTAGAGAAAAGCACTCTACTACCGTTTACTCTTGAAATAGGCAGCTTCCCCTGTGATGGCCTGGCGGCCTGGCCAGGGTGTCTCCCTGCCTGCCGCCCAATGACCGCTGGGATAGACTCCAGCATCCCTGCCACCCTGAGGAAGGACAAGCGATTTGGATAATGGATGGATGGGGAGGGGGGGTACTTCTTCCCTTTGTCTTACTGTCCTTGCTTCAGGATGACTGGCCAGGTCAGCTGACTCACCCCGCGTTGAAGTCAGACCAGTCTCAACACCAACACACAGACAAATAAATAAATACTTCCGCAAGTCTTTGAAAAATGATTGGTCCTGTGACACATAACTACTCAGGGACTACATCATACAGACTGCCATGTTTTGTTTGTTGGTTTTGGAATAATTTTCACCAAGCTAACCTCCTGGAGCATCAATAATTTCATTTCTAATTTCAAAACTAAGAGTAGTGCTGCAGCACTTTTGGTTTAGTGACATCTGATCACTCTTATTACAATTTACTCATCTAATTTTAATTTTTATGGGAAAAAAAAGATTATTTTTTCCTGTTCTTGATGGTCGTACTCTTGTGTCATGTCTTCTTTCTCCCTGTCTGGCACAATGCAGCGCCCACCTCACATCAACACACAGCACATCACGTCCTGCAGTACAGTGGGATGTAAAATCTGTTGCTCAAATCCTAAAAGTTACCCAGAGTCACTTTAAGCCTGAGGATACTAATGATGCCTCAGATGCTGATTAAAAGGCCTGGAAAGGGGCTGGAGAAGGCCTGGAAAAGCCTCTCTCTGGAATTCAGACAGCGCGCCCTCTAATGTCCTCTGTCTTCTCAGCCTCTTTTCTTTTTATCTCACTTACTCCTCTCTCGCTCTTACTGTACGCTTCCTTCTTGTTCCCTTAGAGGGTGTGTCATCGTAACCTTACCTTGTTGCAAAATTCATGTTGGTCAGAGAGATTTTATTAGGCTTCAGTACAGACCCACTTCGTCTGTATCTCCACCTCTCCGATTACACAGAGAACAAGGGAGGGGGTGCAAACAAGTAAAAGGCCCTCTGTTATACCATGGAGACTTCCTGCCATGTGGCCAGCTGGAGGAGTGCAGGGTGGAGCGCAGGGTAGGGAAGAGGGCAGGGTGGATGCTAGAGTGGAGGGCAGGGTAGGAAAGAAGAGAGGGTGGATGGCAGGGTGGGGAAGAAGGGAGGGAGAAAGGCAAACTCAGATGAGCGCTAGGTCAGGATAATTATTTAGCCCTGTGCAGCTGAGCCCATTGCCCGGCAAGGTTATGCCCATACTGACTGCAAAGATTTGTTCTGTGGAGGACAATCTCATCCACTAAGAAGACGTTCACACACAGACTGGGATACACACACACAGACTGGGATACACACACACCTCGGCACATGGCTAAATGTCACAGTCAGACACGTATTGATCTACTGAATATATCAGGAAGATACGGCCATTCACTGACATTCACACACACAAACGCATGCTGATTTCTCTGTTTTACATTCGTGTGTGTGTGTGTGTGTGTGTGTGTGTGTGTGTGTGTGTGTGTGTGTGTGTGTGTGTGTGTGTGTGTGTGTGTGTGTGTGGTTGCCTCACCATGATAGCGGAGAGAAAGAGGAGCTAGTTTTTGGTGTGTAGTTTGGTATGCTGGTGTGTATTGTACGTTAGTGTGTTGTCTAAGTGGCCAGATGGAAAGCCGGTCGGTACCTTGATGGCGGACCAGGAAGAACTTCCTTCAGCAGACACGTCATGATTCACCTCTGGCAACAGCCTTGTCTCAGCTCCATTCCCTACGTTGTGTCTCGCTCGTCTCCCTGGTCCTTGCTTTCAACAAGCCCTGACTGTTGACAAGAAACTTTGAGAGCCTACATTTAAAATGTGGCTACATGCTACATATGCTACACATGCTACAAATGCTACATGTTATACACTCACTGGCCACTTTATTAGGTACACCTTGCTATTACCGGGTTGGACCCCCTTTTGCCTTCAGAACTGCCTTAATCCTTCGTGGCATAGATTCAACAAGATACTGGAAACATTCCTCAGAGAGTTTGGTCCATACTGACATGATAGCATCACGCAGTTGCTGCAGATTTGTCGGCTGCACATCCATGATGCGAATCTCCCGGTCCACCACATCCCAAAGGTGCTCTATTGGATTGAGATCTGGTAACTGTGGAGGCCATTTGAGTACAGTGAACTCATTGTCATGTTCAAGAAACCAGTCTGAGATGATTCGAGCTTTATGACATGGCGCGTTATCCTGCTGGAAGTAGCCATCAGAAGATGGGAACACTGTGGTCATAAAGGGATGGACATGGTCAGCAACAATACTCAGGTAGGCTGTGGCGTTGACACGATGCTCAATTGGTACTAAGGGGCCCAAAGTGTGCCAAGAAAATATCCCCCACACCATTACACCACCACCACCAGCCTGAACCGTTGATACAAGGCAGGATGGATCCATGCTTTCATGTTGTTGACGCCAAATTCTGACCCTACCATCCGAATGTCGCAGCAGAAATCGAGACTCATCAGACCAGGCAACGTTTTTCCAATCTTCTATTGTCCAATTTTGGTGAGCCTGTGCGAATTGTAGCCTCAGTTTCCTGTTCTTAGCTGACAGGAGTGGCACCCGGTGTGGTCTTCTGCTGCTGTAGCCCATCTGCCTCAAGGTTTGACGTGTTGTGCGTTCAGAGATGCTCTTCTGCATACCTTGGTTGTAATGAGTGGTTATTTGAATTACTGTTGCCTTTCTATCAGCTCAAACCAGTCTGGCCATTCTCCTCTGACCTCTGGCATCAACAAGGCATTTTCGCCCACAGAACTGCCGCTCACTGGATATTTTCTCTTTTTCGGACCATTCTCTGTAAACCCTAGAGATGGTTGTGCGTGAAAATCCCAGTAGATCAGCAATTTCTGAAATACTCAGACCAGCCCGTCTGGCACCAACAACCATGCCATGTTCAAAGTCACTTAAATCACCTTTCTTCCCCATTCTGATGCTCGGTTTGAACTGCAGCAGATCGTCTAGACCATGTCTACATGCCTAAATGCATTGAGTTGCTGCCATGTGATTGGCTGATTAGAAATTTGCATTAACGAGCAGTTGGACAGGTGTGCCTAATAAAGTGGCCGGTGAGTGTATATGCTACACATGTTACACACGCTACACATGCTACAAATGCTACATGTTACATATGCTACAAATGCTACATGTTATATATGCTACACATGCTACAAATGCTACATGTTACATATGCTACAAATGCTACGTTATGTATGCTACACGTTACACATGCTACATGTTACATATGCTACAAATGCTACATGTTATATATGCTACACATGCTACAAATGCTACATGTTACATATGCTACAAATGCTACGTTATGTGTGCTACACATGTTACACATGCTACAAATGCTACATGTTACATATGCTACACATGCTACAAATGCTACATGTTACATATGCTACATGTTATATATGCGACACATGCTACAAATGCTACGTTACATATGCTACACTTGCTACAAATGCTACATGTTACATATGCTACACATGCTAGATATGCTACATATGCTACATACGCTACATATGCTGTATGTGCTACAGATGCTACATATGCTACCTATGCTACATATATGGGGATGCATGTGTCTGCCAGGTCTGGCCAGTCATTTAATATTATCTTTTTTTTCCTTTTCCGTGGTATTGTATTGGGACGGAATTTGGACGCAGTTTAGCTGTCTAAATTAACAATAATCTGTCAACCAAAATTCCTCACAAAATGAGGGCTGAAATTTTTGAGGGAGTATTATTTGAAAACAAATTTTACTTTGACATTATACATAAACAAACAATTTAATGTAATGAACCTCAATTGGGTTTTAAAATATGGCATTTGTGCATGTTTTGATATATATATTGATATCATTTGAAATTCAACATTATTATGGCTATATTATTATTTTGCATAATTATTCGCTGTTGAGACCCCTATCGGGAGCAGCTGAAAGTAGTAGTAGATTATTATTTTGCATATTTCCCAGCACCATTGTGTGGATTTGTTGACTGCTCTGACAGCATACTAAGTTTGCAGGTAGGGTGCAGGGCAGGTGGGTTTTGGGGGACATAGGGGGTGGAGTTTGGGGGATGTAGGGGGCTGGGGCTGGGGGATGTAGCGGTGGAGATTGGAGGACATAGGGGGCAGGGGTTGGGGGACGTAGGGGTGGAGGTTGGGGATGTATAGGCGGGGGTTGGGGGACGTAGGGGTGGAGGTTGGGGGATGTAGGAGGTGGGGGTTGGGGGATGTAGGGGTGGAGGTTGGGGGATGTAGGAGACGGGATGGGGGACATAGGAGGCGGGGGTTGGGGACGGAGAGAGTGGACGTTGGGGACCTGGGGGGCAGGGGTTGGGGGATGTAGGAGGTGGGGGTTGGGGGACGTAGGGATGGAGGTTGGGGGGACGTAGGAGGCGGGGGTTGGGAACGGAGAGGGTGGAGGTTGGGGACGTAGGGGGCAGGGGTTGGGGGGCGTAGGGGTGGAGGTTTGAGGATGTAGGAGGTGGGGGTTGGGGGACGCAGGGAGCAGGGGTTGGGGACATAGTGAGTGGAGGTTGGGGGACGTAGAGGGCGGGGGTTGGGAGGTGTTGGACATGTAGGAGGTACTCTGTTCTAGTCTAGTGCACAACGGTGCCTCATATCAGTCATTCTTAAACCTTTGGCTTATCTAAATGCATGTTATAAGCAGATGCCCCTCTCTTTCCCCATCTGTCTCTGTCTTCACTGGACAAGTTATTATTCATTTGTTTACAATGGAGGCGGGGTGGAGGGTGGGGGGTCACGGTAGTGGTCAAAACCTAATCCTATTATTTCTACATCTCAGGGCCAGAATCATCAGAACTGTTGGGTTGTATTTTCTTGCTATCAAGGGATTGTCCCCGGCTCCAGTGGTCATGGTCTTCATGTAGCGTCTGCTTGTTCTGTGGTGGCTTGCTGCACCCTCAGCACCACCCAGTGCAGAGACTACATTAGATCATATTTGAAATGGATGAATTCCCACTTTATTGCAGCACTTTCAGTATAACACATTTTGTTAGCCACAGGACAGAGAGCTTGTTTACATGCCTCCACCCTCCACCCTCCGCCATCCGCCCTCCGCCCTCCCCATGTGAAGGCAGAAGATGCCAGCTGGAGAACTGGACTGTCCCATCAGCCGGCGGCAGCGCTGACCGTATCTTGCGTTAGTTTCTCAACTGCCATAAAACTTCAATATCTTATTTTGTAATCTGAGCTAATATTGTAATACATAGCTGTGAATATTCAGTTACAAAGTAGAAGTATTTACTATATAACTTATGGAATTATTACATTTTATCCAACCAATCTCTCTGAGCATCCTCCAACAAGTCCCTCAACTCCCTTCCGCTACCACCGTGGGGGCAGTGGGGGGGGGGGTCTACTACCACGGGAGCACAGCGCGGGTTCAAGTCTGTGGGAAACAAGACTTGACATTGCAGTATCATTTGATCCAAATAATTTCATATTTGACTGTAGGATGGAAAAATATACATTTCCAAAGGAAGCGGAATATAAACCTTTATCCTGATCATTCATCTGACACTTCTCTGCCCCAACTCCACACGAAGCCTTACTCCTCACTCCACACGAAGCCTTGCTCCTTACTCCTCACGCCACATGAAGCCTTACTCCTCACTCCACACGAAACCTTACTCCTTACTCCTCACTCCACACGAAGCCTTACTCCTTACTCCTCACTCCACATGAAGCCTTACTCCTCACTCCACACGAAGCCTTACTCCACATGAAACCTTACTCCTTACTCCTCACTCCACACGAAGCCTTACTCCTTACTCCTCACTCCACACGAAGCCTTACTCCTCACTCCACACGAAGCCTTGCTCCTTACTCCTCACGCCACATGAAGCCTTACTCCTCACTCCACATGAAGCCTTACTCCTCACTCCACACGAAGCCTTGCTCCTTACTCCTCACGCCACATGAAGCCTTACTCCTCACTCCACATGAAGCCTTACTCCTCACTCCACACGAAGACTTACTCCTCACTCCACACGAAGCCTTACTCCTTACTCCTCACTCCACATGAAGCCTTACTCCTTACTCCTCACTCCACATGAAGCCTTACTCCTTACTCCTCACTCCACATGAAGCCTTACTCCTTACTCCTCACTCCACATGAAGCCTTACTCCTTACTCCTCACTCCACACGATCCCTTACGCCTCACTACACATGAAGCCTTACTCCTCACTCCACACTAAGCCTTACTCCTCACTCTACACTAAGCCTTACTCCTCACTCCACACTAAGCCTTACTCCTCACTCCACACTAAGCCTTACTCCTCACGCCACCCTTGCTCCTCACTCCACACGAAGCCTTGCTCCTCACTCCACACGAAGCCTTGCTCCTCACTCTACACTAAGCCTTACTCCTCACTCCACACGAAGCCTTGCTCCTCACTCTACACTAAGCCTTACTCCTCACTCTACACTAAGCCTTACTCCTCACTCCACACGAAGCCTTACTCCTCACTCTACACTAAGCCTTACTCCTCACTCTACACTAAGCCTTACTCCTCACTCTACACTAAGCCTTACTCCTCACTCCACACTAAGCCTTGCTCCTCACTCCACACGAAGCCTTGCTCCTGACTGTGTTGCGTTCAAGCCGTATGAAAAGCGTGTTGTGTTTGGGTGGACGGGCCTTCACCATGCTGACCAGCAGCACGGTGAAGATATGGCCGCTGCTGGACTGTGCTGTGTGTTAGAAAGTGCTAGATGAGAAGAGAAAGACACAATCTCTTTCCAGCCTTCCTCTTATCTGCTTTGTAGCAACTCAATTACTTGACCTGAACCCCTGGGAATTCTCTGAAACTCTCCTTAACTAAAAAAAACTTAATCCTCTCCGTCTCTTTCTGTTTTATCTCTTCCAGACAAACCTCCTCACTTCACGTCAGCCCAGCCTCCTGATGGTAAGTCCTCTGTGGATTCCCTCCACTCAACCCCTCTGACCACAAGCACTCTTTCAGGGTGCCTGCAGATGATAACCTGTTAGACCAGATCCTTACCTCTGTGCTGAGGCAGGTTTGGCTTCTTTGTGCTTCTCTAACTTCAGTCTTTACGTGTGAGCATGGTGAGCACACGGACTGGATTGGGCTCTTTGATGTGCAAATGGGTGGCACGGTGGTGCAGTGGTTAGCGCGGTCGCCTCACAGCAAGAAGGTCCTGGGTTCGAGCCCCGGGGTAGTCCAACCTTGGGGGTCGTCCCGGGTCGTCCTCTGTGTGGAGCTTGCATGTTCTCCCCGTGTCTGCGTGGGTTTCCTCCGGGGGCTTCGGTTTCCTCCCACAGTCCAAAGACATGTAGGTCAGGTGGATCGGCCGTACTACATTGTCCCTGGGTGTGAATGTGTGTGTGTGTGTGTGTGTGTGTGTGTGTGGGCCCTGTGATGGACTGGCGGCCTGTCCAGAGCGTCTCCCCGCCTGCCACCCAATGACTGCTGGGATAGGCTCCAGCATCCCCATGACCCCAATTGTGATTAGCGGCTTGGATAATGAATGGTGATCTTTCGATGACTTGATTTGGTTCTGTTCTGCACAGCCTCTTTGACCCATGATCCATACCTGTCACTGTTGCAGTGTTGACATTCTTGTGATGTGGTGTGATCTGGAAGTACTGCCTCTCACTGGGTATACTGCTTTACTGAAGCTTGCTGGGAAGTGTAAGAGCTGCTTCTGCCCCCACAGGAAGCTCCATAAATCTCCATGCTGTGTTGTCCCAGCTAGGCCAATGTTGTCAAGGTAAAAGTGTATTGGCAAAAAAAGGTGGATCTCCCTGAACTTCATTTGAAAGAAATGTGGTTTTGCTGTTCTCATGAGTGATATGAGAGGCAGCACGGCGAGGAAGCGTTCGGTAAACTTTGTTTTTTTTGACAGCCACATATAGTATGTGTATGGTATGTATATGTATATAATATGTATATGTATGTATATGAGGCTCTACTGGGATGGAAGGTGTTGCTTCGTCCTCCTAGTGTGAAAGCATCAAGGCTAGAGATGTGGAGGGAACGCGAAAACATTAGTTAAGAAATCGTCATGAGCCGAGACACATGCGATGCTGAGGACACAAGCCGTCGCTGGTGGTTTGCCAGCTGGTAACTGCTCCATGTATCACCAGCAAATGAGCTGGTCTGAAGAGGCACCTCGCTGAATAAGTGTAGGAACAATACCTCAGACTGGAGAAGGTTTATGTTGGTTGTGACTGTCTCGCAGAATCAGCAGAGCATTCAACACTGACACTCCAGATTCAACACTGACACTCCAGAACATTCAACACTGACACATCAACTTCCAAGTTCACTTTATTGTCCTGTTTTTACAGTACAGTGATATTACTGTCATGTGTTTTACAGTACAGTGATATTACTGTCATGTGTTTTTACAGTACAGTGATATTACTTCATGTGTTTTTACAGTACAGTTATATTACTGTCATGTGTTTTACAATACAGTGGTATTACTGTCATGTGTTTTACAATACAGTGATATTACTTCATGTGTTTTACAGTGCAGTGATATTACTGTCATGTGTTTTACAGTACAGTGATATTACTGTCATGTGTTTTACAGTACAGTGATATTACTGTCATGTGTTTTTACAATACAGTGATATTACTGTCATGTGTTTTACAATACAGTGATATTACTGTCATGTGTTTTTACAATACAGTGATATTACTGTCATGTGTTTTATAGTACAGTGATATTACTGTCATGTGTTTTTACAATACAGTGATATTACTGTCATGTGTTTTTACAATACAGTGATATTACTGTCGTGTTTTACTGTACAGTGATATTACTGTCATGTGTTTTACAATACAGTGATATTACTGTCATGTGTTTTACTGTACAGTGATATTACTGTCATGTGTTTTACAATACAGTGATATTACTGTCATGTGTTTTACTGTACAGTGATATTACTGTCATGTGTTTTACAATACAGTGATATTATTGTGCTGTGGCTCTCTCTGCATTACCACAAGGGACACAAGGACACACCATCCTAAAAACAGACTATGTACACAATGAATTCATACACAATACACAGTGT
This sequence comes from Lampris megalopsis, assembly GCA_022114975.2. NCBI lineage: Eukaryota > Metazoa > Chordata > Actinopteri > Lampriformes > Lampridae > Lampris > Lampris megalopsis. The sequence continues at coordinate 10,387,053 of JAJHIY020000427.1, read as the reverse complement.
ACACAACATACACAATATACAGGACACACACAGTATACACAATACACAGTACACACACATTCTACACAACATAAACAATACATAGTACACACACAGTATACACAACATACATAATATACAGTACACAAGGGGTAAGAGGTATACTATGTAAGGGGTATATGTAAGGTGTATATGTAAGGGGTATGTGTGAGGGGTATACTATGTAAGGGGTATATTTAAGGTGTATGTGTAAGGTGTATGTGCAAGGTGTATATGTAAGGGGTATATGTAAGGTGTATGTGTAAGGGGTATATGTAAGGTGTATGTGTAAGGTGTATATGTAAGGGGTATATGTAAGGTGTATGTGTAAGGGGTATATGTAAGGGGTATGTGTAAGGGGTATATGTAAGGGGTATATGTAAGGTGCATGTGTAAGGTGTATGTGTAAGGGGTATATGTAAGGGGTATATGTAAGGGGTATGTGCAAGGTGTATGTGCAAGGTGTATATGTAAGGTGTATATGTAAGGGGTATACTATCTAAAGTGTATATGTAAGGGTATATGTAAGGGGTATACTATCTAAAGGGTATATGTAAGGGGTATACTATCTAAAGTGTATATGTAAGGGGATATGTAAGGGGTATACTATCTAAAGTGTATATGTAAGGGGATATGTAAGGGGTATACTATCTAAAGTGTATATGTAAGGGGTATATGTGTGCGTCAGCTGTTCAGCAGCCTGGCTGCCTGTGGAGAAAAGCTGTGACTGAGCTGGGTGGTGTGTGGTTTGGTGCTGCAGCAGGAGGAGGGACAGCACAACACGAGCGGGGAGGCTGCTGTCCTTCATGATGTTGTGGGCTTTCCTTTTGCAGCGAGAGGTGTGAAGATTATGAAATTGTGGTACTTCCATGCAGATGACTTTGTGCTGTCTTTTCAGACTTTTGCAGCAGTCTGCAGTCCTGAGCAGTCAGGTTCTCAACACACACTGTGATTTAGCCTGCCAACACACTGTCTATGTTACTGCCATACAAGTTCATAAGGAGTTTTGGTACTCACGCCAAAACTCTGGAGACGCCTCAGAATACAGTGTCTGTTGTGTGGCGTTGAGGGTGCACTAGTATTGAGAGTATGGCTTCTCCAGATGTGTGTCTGCCTGCCTGAGACGGGCAAGCGACTGGGCTGCCACACCTCAGCTACCGTCAAGGCAAGTCAGATTGATTTGTATAGCCTTAAATTCCCGTTAGCCTCCAGGGGACGGTACCATCACATTATCGCTAGACCCTTGATCCGGATGAGGAGAAATGACACAGGAAATGAAAGCAACCTTCCCCTCACAGCCTGTGTGTGCACAAGCTCTCCCTGGCAGGAACGGCCTGCTGAGGCTGGGTGGCAAAATGTGCTGCTACTGTTTTTCTATTTTCCTAACTGGTGGAATAGCTTTGATCAATAACCACATATCACAAAGAGAGGGCAGTTATTTGCCCCTTTTTTAAGCAAACATCGCAAGAGAGGTCCACTCTCGAGGGGGGAAATGAGAAGCAGTGTGCTGGTAGTGAAGCAGCCCATTTCTGCCTTCCGCTGGAGTTTCTCCCCCTCTGAAAGGAAAACAGCCCCCTTTATCGATTGAGCCACTCATTTCCTATGTATGGCAGATTTTGCTGTCTGGAGGGAACAGTTTGTTTCTGCATAAGTAAACTGTGTAAAAACTGCTGCTAGGCCTTAATTACGTGTTCGATTGCTCTTTAGGTTCTCCATCAACTGCTTCCTGCTCTATTTAAATTTGCAAAGCAAAACATAAACACACATTCTCCCTTCACCATTCTGAATGACCCAGAGTTTCTCTGGTCATTTAGTGTTGGCCAGATTAGCGAGACAATTAGACAAGCCCCATGTGCAGCAGTAGGTCTCATCTTGGAGAAAGATGGAGGGGATAGAAGGGAAGGCTCTTTAAAAGATGCTCCAGCAATGAGAGCTAACAGAACTGTTATTAGCTAAATATGCTCCAAAGAGCAAGGGGCTTGCTTGAATGAACTTGTGTTCAGTTCAGGGGATGGCCTGGTCCCAGAAACATAATTACAGGAGACACAGACAAGATACCAAAGAATCTGCATTTTTAAATGCCCTAGCTGTCTCGGAAAAGGGATGATGAGTCCTCCTTATTAGTGAGAGAAAATTCTGCAGAAAAGGAAAGGGATAATCTAAACAAAAACGGGAAATGGGGGGTCTGTACAGCATCAGTGCTGAGATTATATTTGTGGTGTGGTACGAGTGACACTTTCCCAGTGGTATCTAATCACTAGTTAAAAAGTGACAGTCGCAAAGCACTCTTTGATTGGATGTTCTCTTTGAAGGCTCAAAGTGGCAGCTGATTGGCTCAGGCCACACATTGCCTGTCCTCTGCTGATAATAAGACAGTTGTTGCTTTTTGGCAAGGGCTGAAAAGCTCACAGAATTTACATTTTGGACAGAGAAACTCACTATAGGAAACTCTGATGAATGTGGCTTTGGATTTTCAGTTATCAATGTTCAGGGAGCCAGTGGAGGTTCTGGAGGACAGCGGTGATGTGGTCACAGGAGTGGAAGAGGGTTAGAAAGTGACCAGCAGAGTTCTGGATGGACTGGAGTTTGTTTAGGACTTTGGATGATGAGCCGTAGAGAATGCTGTTACAGTAGTCAATTCTGGGTGTGATGAAGGCACGGATCAAGGTTTTGGCAGCAGAGAAGGAGAGCGATGGGTGGAGCCGAGCTATGTTGTTTAGTTGGAAAAAGGCAGTTTTTATCGATGTGGTGTTCAAAGAAGAGGTTGCTGTCGAAAATGATTCCAAGGTTACCAATGTGTGGGGAGGGGGGCAGAATGGAGTTATCGATGGTAAGGCAGAAGTTGTGAGTGGTTTTGGTAAGGGGTTTGGGACTGATGATGAAGTTAGCTTGCATCCTTGATTTGATTTTAGTGAGACAGGTGGTCAGACTGGTGTAAGTTGTTGTGGTAATGGATTTAGTGGAGCTGTAGAGCTGGACGTCCTCTGCGTAACAGTGGCAGTGGAGAGACCATGATGATGTATGATGTCACCAAGGGGGAGCATGTAAAGGATGAACAGGAGAGGACCAAACACTGAACTCTGGAGGACTCCTTGGGATGGGGGAGCGGTGATGGAGTTGCAGTTGTTGATGCTAGCTAGGAGAGGGAAGTACCCATGGCGGCTGTTTGTAGAAGTAACCACAAAGCTCAACCGGGTCCAAATTGGTTTCATTATTATCCTAACACTACTTGGGCCCTGCTACGCCAGTCACGGACATGGCGTGAAACGTCTGAGAGCCATGAGAGAGTGTTTTCATTATAATTGTAATTATAATTATAATCACATGCATCTCGTGCTGTTCTGTGCATCTTTGACTCTTTCCAACATGTAGAACTGGTCTGTTTTTTCCTGTATGTTTGGCTGCATGGCCCTTTAGCTATATAACACACTATATAACACTATATAGTGTTATATAGTGTGTTATATAGCTGAGCGGTGTATGTAAAGCCCAATGTCCACGCCAAAGGGTTATTTTCTCTGACAGACAACACTGCCTGAAACTCCTCGTTTGTAGTCCAGCATGTTCTTCCTTTACTTATCTACGTCACTGTGTAGCACATTTTTATAATGCCCGTGTAGCGGCAAGTTTGGCCTCCCTTCAAACAAAGTTTGGCAGAGTGGACGGGTCAAGGCAGCTAACAGGTCTATCTCACGATCTGACTTTGGGAAATCAGACCACCTGTCAGTGCTCTGGCTTCCTGCCTACAAGCAGAAAGTAAAGGGCGTAGAGACAGCAGGCCCTCCCACGATGTCTTACCAAACAACACGCCCTTGTGAGTGACTCTGATTGTCACCACGGAAACGTGCTTGTGTTCAAAGAAGAACACATTATATTAAAAAAATTGTGCCATTTGCTATATATTCATTCATTTATTCATCATCAGCCGTTTCTCCGGGGTGGCAGCAAGCTAAGTAGGGCACTCCAGACGTCCCTCTCCCCAGCAGCACCCTCCAGCTCCTCCTGGGGGATCCCAAGGTGTTCCCAGGCCAGATTGGACATGTAGTCCCTCCAGCGAGTTCTGGGTCTACCCCGGGGTCTCCTCCCAGTTGGTCCTGCCCGGTAAACCTCCAAAGGAAGGTGCCCAGGAGGCATCCTGATCAGATGCCCGAACCACCTCAACTGGCTCCTTTCGACGTGAAAGAGCAGCGGCTCTACTCCGAGCTCCCTCCGGATGTCCGAGCTCCTCACCCTATCTCTAAGGCTGAGCTCCTCACCCTATCTCTAAGGCTGAGCTCCTCACCCTATCTCTAAGGCTGAGCCCAGACACCCTACGGAGGAAACTCATTTCAGCCGCTTGTATCCAAGATCTCACCCTTTTGGTCACTACCCAAAGCTCGTGACCATGGGTGAGGGTTGGAACGAAGACTGACTGGTAAATTGAGAGCTTTGCTTTCTGGCTCAGCTCCCTCTTCACCACAACAGTCCAGTACAACGTCCGCATTACTGCTGATGCTGCACCAATCCACCTGTCAATCTCCCTCTCCATCCTACCCTCACTCGTGAACAAGACCCCGAGATACTTGAACTCCTTCACTTAAGGCAACAACTCATCCCCAACCTGGAGGGAGCAATCCACCATTTTCCGGTAGAGAACCATGGCCTCAGACTTGGAGGTGCTGACTCTCATCCCGGCCATTTCACACTCAGCTGCAAACCGCCCCAGTGCGCTGGAGGTCGGGTTCTGATGGAGCCAACAACACCACATCATCTGCGAAGAGCAGAGATGCAATTCTGAGGTTCCCAAAACAGACACACACCTCACCTTGGCTGCAAGTGACGTAGATAAGTAACGGAAGAACACGCTAGACTACAAACGAGGCGTTTCAGGCAGTGTTGTCTGTCAGACAGAATAACTCCCTTTGGCCTGGTGTTGGGCTTTACATACACCTCCCAGCTATATAACACACTATATAATACTTTATAGCTATATAACACACAATATAACACTATATAACGCAATATAGCTATATAACACACTATATAACCCTATTAACACTATATAACACACTATATAACACTATATAGCTATATAACGCACTATATAACACACTATATAACACTATATAGCTATATAACCCTATTAACACTATATAACACACTATATAACATATAACACACTATATTACATTATATAGCACTATATAACACTATATAACGCACTATATAACACAATATATAACGCTATATAGCTTAGCTATATAACACACTATATAACACTATATAGCTATGTAACACTTTATAGCTATATAACACTATACCACACTATATAGCTATATAACGCACTATGTAACACTATATAACACACTATATAACACTATAGCACACTATATAACGCACTATATAGCTATATAACACGCTATATAACACTATATAGCTATATAACACAATATAACACTTTATAGCTATATAACACTATACAACACTATATAGCTATATAACGCACTATATACCACTTTATAGCTATAAACACACTATGTAACACTATGTAACACACTATATTACACTATATAGCACACTATATAGCTATATAACACACTATATAACAATTTGTAGCTATATAACACACTATATATGAGTGGCTCTTTTGTGCACCGATGTTTGGCATATCAATAGCTCCGATAACGACGGGCGCTGCCAAACATCGGTACACAAAAGAGCCACGCATATGAATAGCTCTGACAACGACTCCTAGAGGATAAATACTGAGTCTCATCTGCAGCCAGTCAGACTAGCTTGGTCTAGTCAGAAAGGCAGAACTGAGGAAGCCTCTTGGATGAGAGGCGAAACGTCTTCATGGATATATAACCAAGTCCAGTTGTACTTGATTCAACTCCTTTGGATATATAACACTATATAGCTACACTACCGTTCAAAAGTTTGGGATCACCCAAACAATTTTGTGTTTTCCATGAAAAGTCACACTTATTCACCACCATATGTTGTGAAATGAATAGAAAATAGAGTCAAGACATTGACAAGGTTAGAAATAATGATTTGTATTTGAAATAAGATTTTTTTTACATCAAACTTTGCTTTCGTCAAAGAATCCTCCATTTGCAGCAATTACAGCATTGCAGACCTTTGGCATTCTAGCTGTTAATTTGTTGAGGTAATCTGGAGAAATTGCACCCCACGCTTCCAGAAGCAGCTCCCACAAGTTGGATTGGTTGGATGGGCACTTCTTTGAGCAGATTGAGTTTCTGGAGCATCACATTTGTGGGGTCAATTAAACGCTCAAAATGGCCAGAAAAAGAGAACTTTCATCTGAAACTCGACAGTCTATTCTTGTTCTTAGAAATGAAGGCTATTCCATGCGAGAAATTGCTAAGAAATTGAAGATTTCCTACACCGGTGTGTACTACTCCCTTCAGAGGACAGCACAAACAGGCTCTAACCAGAGTAGAAAAAGAAGTGGGAGGCCGCGTTGCACAACTGAGCAAGAAGATAAGTACATTAGAGTCTCTAGTTTGAGTAACAGACGCCTCACAGGTCCCTAACTCGCATCTTCATTAAATAGTACCTGTTAGAGCCTGTTTGTGCTGTCCTCTGAAGGGAGTAGTACACACCGGTGTAGGAAATCTTCAATTTCTTAGCAATTTCTCGCATGGAATAGCCTTCATTTCTAAGAACAAGAATAGACTGTCGAGTTTCAGATGAAAGTTCTCTTTTTCTGGCCATTTTGAGCGTTTAATTGACCCCACAAATGTGATGCTCCAGAAACTCAATCTGCTCAAAGAAGTGCCCATCCAACCAATCCAATTTGTGGGAGCTGCTTCTGGAAGCGTGGGGTGCAATTTCTCCAGATTACCTCAACAAATTAACAGCTAGAATGCCAAAGGTCTGCAATGCTGTAATTGCTGCAAATGGAGGATTCTTTGACGAAAGCAAAGTTTGATGTAAAAAAAATCTTATTTCAAATACAAATCATTATTTCTAACCTTGTCAATGTCTTGACTCTATTTTCTATTCATTTCACAACATATGGTGGTGAATAAGTGTGACTTTTCATGGAAAACACGAAATTGTTTGGGTGATCCCAAACTTTTGAACGGTAGTGTATATAACTCTGTATAACACTTTATAGCTATATAACACACTATATAACACTTTGTAGCTTTATAACACACTAAAGGAGAGATAAAACCCAAAACCATGATGTGTGACCTCTTTAACTTCCGGAGAAACGACATTGTCTTATATTCAGACCAACATTGTACTTACATGTACAGCCTGTACTTACGTGTACAACCTGTACTTACATGTACAACCCAGACACTAGTACATACAACCTGTACTTACATGTACAACCAGGCACTAGTACATACAACCTGTACTTACATGTACAACCTTTACTTGCATGTACAACCTGGCCACTAGTACATGAACAACCTATACTTACATGCACAAACTGGCCACTAGTACATGTACAACCTGTACCTACATGTAAAACCCGACCACTAGTAGATGTACAACCTGTACTTACATGCACAACCTGGCCACAAGGCTCCAACATGTCACTGAGTTGGTAAGTAAGTTAGCATGTAAGTAAGTTAGTAAGTAAGTAAGTAAGTTAGTAAGTAAATTAGTAAGGTAGTAAATATGTAAGTTAGTAAGTAAGTAATTTAGTAAGTCAATAAGTAAGTAAGTTAGTAAGAAAGTTAGTAAGTATGAAAGTTAGTAAGTAAGCCAGTAAGGTACTAAGTAAGTAAGTTAGTAAGTAAGTGAGTTAGTAAGTTAGTTAGTAAGTTAGTAAGTAAGTTAGTTAGTAAGTTAGTAAGTAGGTGAGTGAGTAAGTAAGTTAGTAAATAAGTTAGTAAGTGAGTAAGTAAATTAGTAAGGTAGTAAGTATGTAAGTTAGTAATTTAGTAAGTCAATAAGTAAGTAAGTTAGTAAGAAAGTTAGTAAGTATGAAAGTTAGTAAGTAAGCCAGTAAGGTACTAAGTAAGTAAGTTAGTAAGTAAGTGAGTTAGTAAGTTAGTGAGTTAGTTAGTAAGTTAGTAAGTAAGTAAGTTAGTACATTAGTTAATTAGTAAGTAAGTAAGTATGAAAGTTAGTAAGTAAGCCAGTAAGTAAGTTAGTAAGTTAGTTAGTAAGTAAGTAAGTTAGTACATTAGTTAGTTAGTAAGTAAGTTAGTAAGAGGTTAGTAAGTAAGCCAGTAAGTAAGTAAGTTAGTAAGTTAGTTAGTAAGTAAGTAAGTTAGTACATTAGTTAGTTAGTAAGAAAGTTAGTAAGTATGAAAGTTAGTAAGTAAGCCAGTAAGGTACTAAGTAAGTAAGTTAGTAAGTTAGTAAGTAAGTGAGTTAGTAAGTTAGTTAGTAAGTTAGTAAGTTAGTACATTATTTAATTAGTAAGTAAGTTAGTAAGAAAGTTAGTAAGTATGAAAGTTAGTAAGTAAGCCAGTAAGTAAGTTAGTAAGTTAGTTAGTTAGTAAGTAAGTAAGTAAGTAAGTTAGTACATTAGTTAGTTAGTAAGTAAGTTAGTACGTTAGTAAGTTACTAAGTAAGTAAGTGAATTAGTAAGTTAGTAAGTAGGTTAGTTAGTAAGTAAGTAAGTTAGTACGTCAGTAAGTAATTAAGTTAGTAAGTAAGTAAGTTAGTAAGCAAAACGTTAGTAAGTCAGTAGTAATTAAGTAAGTTGGTAAGTTAATTAGTAAGTAAGTCAGTTAGTAAGTCAGTAAGTTGTGAAGTAAATAAGTTAGTAAGTAAGTTAGTAAGCAATTTAGTATGTAAGTTAGTAAGTGTGATGTGAATGTGTAGAAAGAGTGTGATGTGTGTGGTGTGGGAGTGGAAGTGTGAATGTGTAGGAAGAGTGTGATGTGTGTGGTGTGGGAGTGGAAGTGTGTATGCATGAGTGTGTGAACGTTGTGCGCTGGAGGATACATGATGAAAATGAAGGAATTAATAAGTACATGTTGGAGAGGTGGTGTGCTGACAGAATGGGATGGAGAGAGTTGTGGTTGTTTGGGGTGACTGGTAAGGTGAAGGGATGTAATGTTAAGTTATTAAATTGTGTTTTCAACCATGCAAGGCTTGCTGTCAAGTTAAGGAGGAATATGTGCCATCATGAAAAGAGGAGAGTTGAGGTGCGGGTTGTTTTTAAGAGCGTCATGGAAAGAGATGTTAATATGTTGTAGAGTTATGTCAGGGAGAAGAGTTTATCGGGGGATTTGTGGTGGGCAGCACTGTTATTGTGATTAGGGAAGGAGGGAAGGTGATGTTAGATTTTGGTTACATGGTGTAGTGTGTAGGGTAAAACGTATTGGGGATGGTATATGTGTAGTTTTTGTTTCATTTCCCTGATTTGGTGGGGTCTGTAGGCTTGTAGCCATGCTAGAGCCTACAGGTTCCCTCACTGTTTTCTGTCTAGTCTATCTGTGTTTTAAACTCTAGCTGAATGTCTTGTATCTTGTGTTTCCTTCTTGTTCTAATGTGCAAGTTCTACAACTTTACTTATATTTACAACCTGGCCAATAGTACATGTACAACCTGTACTCACATGTACAGCCCGGCCACTAGTATATGTACAACCTATACTTACATGTCCAACCTACACTTATATTTACAACCTGGCCAATAGCACATGTACAACCTCTACTTTCATATACAACCTGGCCACTAGTACATATACAACTTGTACTCACATGTACGACCTGGCCACTAGTATATGTACAAACTGTACTTACATGTACAACCTGTACTTACATGTACAACCTGGCCACTAGTACATGTACAACCTATACTTATATTTACAACCTGGCCAATAGTACATGTACAACCTGTACTTATATGTACAACCTGGCCACTAGTACATGTACAACCTATACTTACATGTACAACCTGACCACTAGTACATGTACAACCCAGCAAATAGTAAGTATACAACCTGAATAGCATATATCTGTGTAAATATGTAAAAAAAGAAAATGGTGTGTTATGCATTTTTTCCTGATAATAATAATTATAATAATAATAATAACATCCCGCTGAAGACAAGGAACTCAAGGAAAGTGTGTGGAGGAGCTTTGATGACCAACTGGGCCATCAGCATAGTGAGTAGCTTATGTAGTTTACGTCTGGATGTGGTAGAGCTGGTAGGAAGGCAACAGTGTCATGGCAGGTTTGGTGTGTTAACGTCATAATAATCAAATGTGGGAGGCACTTTGTGTAGCTGTTTACTTGGCCACAGCGCATAGACGACCCAAATAAACAACGGAGCAATATGCAAATTTTGAAAATTTGTACCGCTGCCGGTATGAATAGTTTTGATGGCAAAATATTTGCAGGCGAGTATTAAGCATTTTCCTGTTGTTTATTTGTCACGTCCCTGGTGTGTGAAGGCCCTTAGTTACATCATTTAGGGGAGGCAGTGGGCATCACTAGGTTCTTAACTGGCGAAATAAAAAAGTGACAGTTTTAAAGCAGATTTGTATAGTTAGGAAGCACTAGTTTACAGCAAAAGAATGGTAATGCATATAGAATTTAAAATTTACTGTAGCACATCTTTGGTGATGTTAATAAATGCCAAAAAGTGATATTGCTTTTTCTGCTTTTTGTACTGTACTGTGTATTTCTCTGGGTTTCATGACTAGTACAGAACGCAGTCACAACTGAACAAGAACTGCAGATAAGTCAATTTCTTGAATTCTTCGACAAGGCCTTTTGGCTCAGACATGAGAATAAAATGAGTTGGTTCCTAAAGAGGTGAATATTGTTCAGAGTTATTCCATTTCATCCCCTTTAACCCTAGGGAACCAAACATCGTTTACCCAAGATCCAAAACAGGCCAGGAACTAAAAGGAAATGAAACCAAACGGGTGGAGCTGAGCCGCAAACAGCTTCCTGGTATCACGGGAGCACAGCTGTCTCCCTCACACCGTTTCTGGCTGTAATGAATACACTCACTGTGAAGCCTTCATTTCAGTATTTGTCTCCTGCGAGTGTGTCCCACAGGCTCTGCTGTATGAGCCCACAAAAGAATTGACTGAACAGAAAACTGACTTGATCTAGAGTGGAGGAATGGGTAGGGGGCAGCTTGTGAACCATTCACAGCTTAACTTGCACTTAAAGCACATTTCTCCCTCTCCAAACCGTTTTTCCCCCTCATCTTTGGGGGAATACAGTGGCAAACTAGTGTGTACTATTTCCCACCCGTTGACCCGTCAGATCATGTATGGGGGTTATGGGAGTGGGGACTGCATCTGTAATTCATTCTGTTCGTGCCTACCATGTGTTTGGTGCTTGACAGTAAGCCTGACTCAGAGAGAGGCAGAATTAATGATGACTAGCCAGTCCATCTTAATTAAATCTTCTCACATCATAGATTTCCCACAACAGAAGCAATATAATTCTGTCTGAAAATGTATCATCAGAATGTAGCCGAGTGGAAAATACGAGGTTCCCACTAAAGCCACTATATATGTGGCATTGTGCCCTTTTGCATAACCCTAAACTTGAGATTTGCGCCTACGGAAATAGCGCAAGAGGAAACTCTCTCGCCTGTCAGCGAGTACAGACAAGTGAGGTAGTAGAGCAGACATCCGTAGCCAGGATATCAGGCAGAGATTCATTCGGTACACCAGCTTGTTCTGTCTCCACGGTCTACGCAAAGGGGATCATGTTATGACAACGCCTGTATGTCGTTGGAGCCAGCTAAGACACCGTTGCCAGGTGGTCTTGTTGTAGTGCCCACTTTAGTAGAGGCCATGAGACCTGTGTTCCCAGTGCAGGTAGTGAACTTTTTTCAGGAGGATGTATGTTTGTGTCCCCGGACCAGACTAGGCATATTGTCACAGGTGGAGTGTGTTGACAAAGAACAGACGGAGATGCTTTTGCAGCGTATCTTGGCTGATCAGGAAGAAGTGACTGTTGACCAGAAAGAGAAACAGACAACAGACAATGACATTCAGTCAATGCTGGGCCAGCTGCACATAGGTAGCACAGGGGAAGAGCAGGCTATGTTAGCTGTGCTTCGAGCTCAGTATGATGACGTGTTTGCTTTCCAGGATGAGGACCTAGGTTACACAGACCGAGTCAAACATGAGATCCACCTGGTAGATGATGCACCCATGGCCCAGCCCTACCGCCGTATACCCCCCACACAGTATGCCAAGGTTAGGGAGCACATCACTAAGCTTCTAAAGACAGGTCTTATCCAGGAAAGCACTAGTGCTTATGTTTCACTGGTAGTTCTGGTTAGGAAGGCTGACGGTAGTCTACGACTCTGTGTGGACTGTAGGAAACTAAACTCAAAGAACCGGCGTGACGCTTTTCCTTTGCCTCGCATTGATGAGTGTTTCGATGCCCTGCATGGTGCAAAGTTCTTTTCAACTATAGATCTTACTAGTGGGTACTATCAGGTTGCAGTACATGCAGATGATAGACATAAGACAGCCTTTACCACACCCTTTGGGTTGTATGAGTACTCCTAGTTGTCTTTTGGAGTATGCAACAGGCCACCCAATTTTCAGAGGCTGATGCAGGTGACGATGAGTGACTGGGTGTTACAGACCATGCTTGTGTACTTTTGATATTTTGGTGTACTCGCAGTCTTTTGGGGGTCATCTAGTGAGACTCAAGAAAGTTCTGCAGAGACTGAAGGAAACAGAACTTAAAGTCAAGGTAGAAAAATTTCCCTTTTTGCAGTCAGAAGTACGCATCCTTGGCCACCAGATATCAGCTGAGGGCATAGGAACTGACCCTGATAAAATAGCTGCAGTGAAGCAGTGGGAGGTCCCCAGTACAGTAAGATCCTTCCTAGGTTTCTGTAATTATTATAGGAGGTTCAGAGAGGGCCTTTCTCAGCTGGCGGGCCCTCTACATGATGTGGTCAATGCATGTCTCAGAGGCACCACTCCGTCCCGGTCTAAACAGCTGTTTGGGAGTTTATTGACCACAGAGTGCCAGGAAGTTTTCGAGTTACTGACAGAGAAACTAGCCAGTGCTCCATTGTTAGGTTATGGTGATTTCTCTCTTCCCTTCACTGTTGAGACTGATGCCAGTAATTTAGGATTAGGTGCAGTCTTATATCAATAGCAGGGCAAGAAGAAAAGAATGATAGCTTATGTCGGCAGAAGACGGCGTAATGCAGAGAAAAATGACAGGAACTACAGCAGTATGAAACTTGAACTACTTGCCCTTAAGTGGGCAGTTTCAGAAAAGTTCAGACGTTACAAACTTAGGCTCTAAGTTCACAGTCATAACAGATAACAACCCATTGTGCCACCTTAACACTGCCAGGTTAAGAGCCATTTAACAGCGCTGGGTAGCTCAGTTAGCAGTTCTTGACTTTGAGGTCAAGTACCGCCCAGGTCGCTGTAACACCGCTGCAGATGCCCTCTCTAGGCAGCCGTTTGCAGGGGAGCTCCAGCCATGCCCAGATGACCTAGAGTATGATGGTTGTGTAGCCATTTGCAATATCAGGAAGGGAATAGCTCTAGGCCCAGAGCTAGGAGCTGCAGGGGGCAAGTACTGTACAGTGAGGAAGGTTCGTGCTTCAGCAGCCAAGCAGGGTACTGACGGGAGTGGCTGGCAGGGTAACACCTCTACCTTGCCTGGGTACTCCAAGGAGGAGCTACGCCAGTTCCAGAGAACAGACCCCACACTCATACATTCAGGCAGTTCTGGGACACGAAACAAAAACCCACCTATAGGGAGAGGAAAGGGTTATCCAAGCCTGTAGTTTCTTTACTCAGACAGTGGTACCAGATCAAGGAGATAGAAGGCTTACTCTATCAAGCGATTGATGATGTCGATGTGGGTGAATGTCACCAGCTCCTTTTACCTACCTGGTTGAAAGAACCAGTCCTTGAGAGTGTGCATGATCACTTGGGGCATCAAGGAATAGAAAGAACACAAAACCTTCTGAAACAGAGGTGTTTCTGGGTGAGAATGTACAATGACGTGTACAAGCAGTGGGTAAAAACTGTTAGAGATATGTTCTTACCAAAATGCCACAGCCCAAAATATATGCCCAGATGAAGTCATTTTTAGCCACACGGCCCCTGGAGGTAGTTGCTATAGACGTCACCATCTTACAGCCTGCTTCAGATGGTAAAGAGAATGTTTTGGTGGTGACAGATGTGTTGACGAAGTTCACTCAAGCCTTCCCTAATCGTAATCAGAAAGCTGACACTACTGCCAAGATTCTTGTCCGAGAGTGGTTCATGAAGTACGGTGTGCCTGAGAGACTTCACTCCAATCAGGGCAGAAACTTTGAGAGTAAAGTAGTTGTGGAGTTATCTAAGCTGTATGGTGTAAAGAAACCCCATATGACAGCTCATCACCCCAAGGGGAATGCGCAATGTGAGAGAAACAATAGGACACTCCATGATCTTGTATGCACTCTGCCACCAGAGAAGAAGTGACATTGGCCTGAGCACTTAGCAGAGGTAGTCTATGCCTACAATGTGATACGTCAGGCAACTACTGGTTACACACCATACTACCTACTTTTCGGGAACCATCCACACCTCCCTGTAGATGCTCTGTTAGGGCAGGAGCCAGTGCAAGGTAAGAGACATGATTGGCTGGTCGTGAACCAGGAACGTCTTAACAAAGTATATGCTAGAGCAAAGGAGTATGCTGAGCAAAAAGCAGCAGAGAGGATTGAACTGGACAAAAACAAAATGTACTGTCCCCCAGTGGGTGTGGATCAAGAATCAGGAACAATTTATTTTTCATTTCTATCATGAACTTGTGTACACAAAAGAAAAGAAATTTCGTTTCACCCAGCCCACAGCAGTGCAACACAAAAGATAAAAACACATCCAAAATTTCCAAAAACGACACCACCAAAAACATACCAAAACAGAGAGAACAAAACAAAAAACAAAACAAAAACAAGACAGTTCATTCGGTGCAACACAGTCCAAAAATTCCACTGTCCAGAGAACAAAAGCCAGGATGACTGTTGGAGCTGCCGGTCTGCATAGTCTAGCTGTTAGCTGAGCCCGCCCCACCTCAACGTCCTGTCAGACCGCCCTCGGTGCTCCCTCTTTGGGTGCAGCTCCAGGCAGGGCCGTGGTCCCTGGGCCTACCAGATACAGCAGACCAGTCTCCCCCAGCTGATCCCATGCCAGCTCTCCCAGCCAGGCACCCTCGATCACCCCCCCCCCTGCAATCCACACGATGACACAAACATCAGTTGGTGTACCTTCACCACAGACCTCAGGGCAAGAACAAAATCCAAGATGCTTGGGGTCCTACTGTTTATAGGATGGTAGAGGTCCAAGGTACCATCCACACTGTAGAGCCTGTGGAGGGTGGTCCAATTAAGAGAGTTCATAGGGTTGATCTTCGACCATGTGTAGGTCCTGTCCCTGCCCCCAGGAGGAAGAGAGCTGGTGCCCCCACAGTGACACATGTCCATGCTCCTTCTGAGTCTGTCCCAGTCACCACAGATCCTGAGTATACAGTGCTGGGGGAAGCCCCTTGTCCAAGCCTGGATCCAAGGGTAAATAGAGAGTGATGAGGCCTCTGATGATTAGGACAGAGAGGACACAAGAGTTTAATGATAGTGCTGTACCTATGAATGTGAACTCTTCTGACAGTGAACCAGTAACACCTGTTACTGCATCTCGTAGGACTCTGAGAACAAATGCAGGGGTACACTCAAACCCTCACCATGTCCCCAGGTCATCATGTAATGCCGTTTCACTCAGTCCTGATGTGTTGTCCCAGTTGCTAACCAGTATGGGTGCCGTATTCTTCAGGGAAGCAGCGAAAGAAGTTAAAACTATTAATTAAGTCACCAAGGACGTTGACATTTTAGCAGGGGAGTATGTAGCCCAGTGGAAAATACGAGGTTCCCACTAAAGCCACTAGCACTAAAGCACTGTGCCATTTTGGGTAAGCCCCAACTTGAGATTTGCGCCTACGGAAATAGCGCGAGAGGAAACAGGAAATGGAGGGTCTTCCGTGTCAAGTGACTCGCCTGCTTTTCTGCAGAGCATTTGCCATTTTAAAAGGGGTAAATATGCTTAAAATGTTATTTCTGTACAAAATGATCAAAAGATAGACATTAATATGGCTGTATAGAAGGACAAAATGTGTTGTTTACCACCGATGGTAATGTAGTTGGTCCGATGTTTACAGATTTTATCTACATGTGCTGAGGGACTCATGAGAGGACCGTGAAGTTGATAACTTTCTGAAAGCACTGTAAGTTCATTTTACAGAGATGTATTTTGTTATAATTCATGTTCGAGACCATGTAATGTGTGCACATTGTGCCGAAAATAATGTGTATTTTCGTTGTGTAGTACTATATGGGGTTGAATGGCTGCCGCCATTTTGTGCATCTGTTAGCAAACATTGTATTTTGAGATATACTGCACATTTCATTTGGATTTCATTCAGTATTAATGTACCAAATGTTTCATGTTTTATATAGAAACTGACCTTATGTTGTTTTGTTTATTTTATTTTATTTTGTGTTAACAGAATAGTTACCACTACAGGTATTTATGCACTGTGTATTTGGTTACTGGTTAGGTACTGGTTTCTGTTACCTAAGATTTTGGGCACTCTATTTGAGGGTTAGAGCACTTCGCAGGGGTAGAGTAGTGACCAGGAGTAGTGAAGTCTCTTTTTGCATGTATGAGCTACATTTTGAAGTGAGACATTGTGTTTAACGTTGCAAATGCGTTTGTATTGATAAACCTTTGTTAAATCTATACCACTTGAAAACTCCAAATTAGTTTAATACCTGCCCCCCTTTCTGAGAGTAGTCGGGTAATAAAGAACCCTGAATATAGTTTAGTGTCCTGTCATTCACATTTCACCAGGCTACAGGAGTATCAAAAGTAAAAGGAAACTTGCAGGATTGTGGTCTCTGGGTGTATTGCAGGAAGGCAGGATCCTAATGCAGGTTTCATAATGTATCGTCCTACACCTGTCCAGTTTCTACACCTTTACGTTTTGCATCCAGAATATGCTTATATGAGCATCTTTCTATAGATGAAGGTTGGCAGGTGTCTCCCCCCCCCCCGCACACACACAACACACACACATACATGCACACACACACCGTTTCCATTTACGCCTCACTTTATGTCTCCTTATTTAGTGTAGCAGGTATTTATTGACCATGGCAGAAAAGAAACCATAGTTGGTGCAAAGGAAACAGAATGTCGACAGGACTGGGGGTCATGTTGGAGAGAACTGACTTCACAGACCGAACTAGACGGAGAAAAATCGTTCCCCCTCAATTTACCATGCCACAGTAAGTGTCCACAGTGTGGCTGATGCAGGCTTGTTTTGACATATCCGGGCTTAAAGGAGGTAAATGGACTGCATTTCTATAAAGCTTTTCTAGCCGACCCACCACTCAAAAAGCTCTCACACACATTCACACACTGATGGTGGGGGCTGCCATGCAAGGCGTCAACCTGCTCATCAGGAGCAGTTGGGGGTTCAGTGTCTTGCTCAAGGACACTTCGACATGCTCTCTGGAGGAGCTGGGGATTGAGCCAGCGACCTTCCGTTTACCTTCTGATTACTAGACGACCTGCTGTACTTCATGAGCTGCCCCAGGTAGTCAGCCTTCTTTTTGTTCTTGTTTTAACATAATTTTTAGCTAAACATGTTGATGTGGTGTAGCAGCAGGGCAGTAGATGTGATGGCCCTGCTGAAACATCTTCTGATATGTCTTCTTTTTTCTTTTTTTTTAAAATTTATTTCTGATTTTTCCCTTTTTTCTCCCAATTTAGTGGCCAATTGATCCCTATTTTAATTCAAACACCCACCCTTGTATTGCATGCGTTCGCCAACTGCATCTCTCCGGCCGGCAGTCTCGAAGGAAAGCGCCTCCCCACTTTCGTGACAAGGCGAATCCAAGCCGAACCACTGTTTTTCCGACACACACAGAGACGCATTCACATGACGAACACAAGCCGACTCCGCCCCCCTCCTGAAGACAGCGTTGCCAATGAGTGCTGCTTCATCGAGTCCGGCCATAGTCAGATGTGACGAGACCGGGGCGCGAACCCCAGTCCCCAGTGGGCAACTGCATTGACACCAAGCCGATGCTTAGACCGCTACGCCACCGCGGACCCCTGATATGTCTTCTGATATGTCTGCTAATACGTCTTCTGATACATCTTCTGATACGTCTTCTGATATATCTGCTGATACATCTTCTGATACATCTTCTGATACGTCTTCCGATACGTCTTCTAATATGTTTTCTGATACATCTTCTGATACCTCTTCTGATATGTCTGCTGATACGTCTTCTGTTACATCTTCTGATGTGTCTTCTAATACATTTTCTAACACGTCTTCTGATACGTCTTCTGATATGTCTTCTGATACGTCTTCCGATACGTCTTCTGATACGTCTGCTGATACATCTTCTGATACGTCTTCTGATACATTTTCTAATACGCCTTCTGATACGTCTTCTGATATGTCTGCTGATACATCTTCTAATACATCTTCTGATATGTCTGCTGATACATTTTCTAATACGCCTTCTGATACGTCTTCTTATACGTCTTCTGATATGTCTGCTGATACATCTTCTGATACATCTTCTGATACATCTTCTGATACGTCTTCTGATACGTCTTCTGATATGTCTGCTGATACATCTTCTGATACGTCTTCTGATATGTCTGCTGATACATCTTCTAATACGTCTTCCGATACGTCTTCTATTATGTCTTCTGATACATCTTCTGATACGTCTTCTGATATGTCTGCTGATACGTCTTCTGATACGTCTGCTGATACGTCTTCTGATATGTCTGCTGATACGTCTTCTGATATGTCTGCTGATACGTCTTCTGATACATCCTCTGATACATCTTCTGATACATTTTCTAATACACTTCCTGATACGCCTTCTGATACATCTTCTGATACGTCTTCTGATACATCTTCTGATACGTCTTCTGATACATTTTCTAATACGCCTTCTGATACGTCTTCTTATACGTCTTCTGATACGTTTTCTGATACGTCTTCTTATTTGTCTGCTGATACGTCTTCTGAGGGAAAACACATCGTGATCAGCTCACTTGTCTAGGTGATATGGGGGCACTATCAACGACACCATGAGCCGCACTATGTAGGTGTCACACATGAGGTCACACACATGTTTTTACCTTATTTTGTAGCGTGACATATGCACAACATATTTTATTGCGGAGTGTAACACGACACTTAAATGCACCTTCATTGCCAGAACTCCTTCTCATTACACATCGTAATGTCAGCTAAACTTGGGACTGTAAGGATTTTCCTCTCTGTAAGGCCAGGAGAAACACTGAAGCCAGTACTGGAAAGGCAGTGGAGGGGGTGGCATCAGCCTCATAATTAACCCAGAGACAAGTTACTCAGTGGTTCTAGCTGCCTTTCAAAGCCGGCATTGCTCGGCATGCTCATGTCAGTGTGAAGGGGTAGTTTTAGATATGCCCAGTTCCCACATCCCCCATGTCTTCCTCATGTCCCGGGGGTAGTTAGCATCAGGGATGGCCTAATGTGGCTGTAAATTAGCTCTCCATATTCTGTGCATGTCGACAGTAACGGAGGCTTTTCAGTGACCTGTAAAGGCTGTCATCCATGTGCTGTCAGTAACACAGTCCAGACCTGTTCTAAGTTGAGTGACTTGGTCATTGTCATATTGAGTCCTGTTTGCACAGGACTGGTATTACCTGGGGACCTCGTGTGATGTACAAATCATCCTCCCACATCTGTGTTTCATGTGGCGCATTCGCACAGGATGAGCAAAGTCTGTATTTCACTCGAATTTACTGACATTATCCCCCGGATATGACTTAAAATGTCAAGGCTGCCGGTGCACCATTGTCTTCTGCAACCACGTCTGAACCATCTGTATAGAGTTGTATGTTCCTTACTGCATGCTGCCGTGCACGTCATCCATCCCATCATCCTTCTAATTGCTCTTCTGAGGGGTTTACGTCGGCTGTTTCTGTGAACGGGTCTCCGTGCTGTGCAGCAGATCAGCCTCGCTACGTTTGGACACAACGCAGTCAAAGCTTTCATTTATCACTTCCACCACAGCCTCCATAATGCTCCACCAGCAAGGAGGCAGAAGAAAAGGTGTGGAGAAAACAAAAACACCAAGTTTAAAAAAAAAACGACACCAGGTTACTGAGATGCCAAGTCACACGGGGCTAATATGATCACATGACTTCTGTGTTTGCCAACATATGGAAGGCAATGGTAGGTCATTTGTTTACATTACACATTACTAGAGGTCCCAGGTAATACTAGTCCTGTACCAGTAGGGCTTTAAAAACTTGGTAGGCAGGCACTAATTTACATTTAGCTTTGTGTAATACTGTTGTAATACTGTTTTGTGTAATACTTTATGTAGTACTGTTGGGCTGCTGTGTAATACATGTTACTGTTGGGCTGCTGTGTAATACATGTTACTGTTGGGATGTTGTGTAATACATGTCACTGTTGGGCTGTTGTGTAATACATGTTACTGTTGGGCTGTTGTGTAATACATGTTACTGTTGGGCTGCTGTGTAATACATGTTACTGTTGGGCTGCTGTGTAATACATGTTACTGTTGGGATGTTGTGTAATACATGTTACTGTTGGGCTGTTGTGTAATACATGTTACTGTTGGGCTGCTGTGTAATACATGTTACTGTTGGGCTGTTGTGTAATACATGTTACTGTTGGGATGTTGTGTAATACATGTTACTGTTGGGATGTTGTGTAATACATGTTACTGTTGGGATGTTGATGGGGGAAATAAGTGGTTTACCATCTGAACATGTTGTCAGTCTATCTTGCTTTGTGATATCCTGTCACAGAAAGGAGACTTCATGTAGTCTACTTGTAGTTTTCATGAAGTTTTCATGTAGTCTTCATGTAGTTTTCAAGTAGCCTTCAAGTAGCCTTCAAGTAGTCTTCATGTAAGTCTTCAAGTAGTCTTCATGTAAGTCTTCATGTAGTCTTCAAGTAGTCTTTATGTAGTCTTCATGTAAGTCTTCATGTTAGTCTTCATGTAGTCTTCATGTAGTCTTCATGTAAGTCTTCATGTTAGTCTTGATGTAGTCTTCAAGCAGTCTTCATGTAGTCTTCATGTAACTCTTCATGTTAGTCTTCAAGTAGTCTTCATGTAGTCTTCATGTAGTTTTCAAGTAGCCTTCAAGTAGTCTTCATGTAGTCTTCATGTAAGCCTTCATGTAGTCTCCATGTAGTCTTCATGTAAGTCTTCATGTAGTCTGCATGTAGTCTTCATGTAGTCTGCATGTAGTCTTCATGTAAGCCTTCATGTAGTCTTCATGTAGTCTTCATGTAAGTCTTCATGTAGTCTTCATGTAAGTCTTCATGTAGCCTTCATGTAGTCTTCATGTATTCTTCATGTAAGTCTTCATGTAGTCTGCATGTAAGCCTTCATGTAGTCTTCATGTAGTCTTCATGTAAGCCTTCATGTAAGCCTTCATGTAGTCTTCATGTAGTCTTAACATACAGCATCCTTGCAAAGTCCTCTCACAGTCGCTGCTTGTCTTGCTGAGACATGGCATGATGAGGCATGTGTCCCTGCTCTGTGATGACATGGTGTGTTTAGTTGAGAATGTTTTTTTGGGTTGTTTTGGGAGACCTGCATCTGTCTCTACCGCTCATGATGCTACTCGTCTGTCTCTACTGCTCATCTGTCTCTACTGCTCATGATGCTGCTCGTCTGTCTCTACTGCTCATGATGCTACTCGTCTGTCTCTACTGCTCATCTGTCTCTACTGCTCATGATGCTGCTCATCTGTCTCTACTGCTCATGATGCTGCTCATCTGTCTCTACTGCTCATGATGCTGCTCGTCTGTCTCTACTGCTCATCTGTCTCTACTGCTCATGATGCTGCTCATCTGTCTCTACTGCTCATGATGCTGCTCATCTGTCTCTACTGCTCACGATGCTGCTCATCTGTTTCTACTGCTCATCTGTCTCTACTGCTCATGATGCTGCTCGTCTGTCTCTACTGCTCATGATGCTGCTTGTCTGTCTCTACTGCTCATCTGTCTCTACTGCTCATGATGCTACTCGTCTGTCTCTACTGCTCATCTGTCTCTACTGCTCATGATGCTGCTCATCTGTCTCTACTGCTGATGATGCTGCTCATCTGTCTACTGCTCATCTGTCTCTACTGCTCATGATGCTGCTCGTCTGTCTCTACTGCTCATCTGTCTCTACTGCTCCTCATGCTGCTCATCTGTCTCTACTGCTCATCTGTCTCTACTGCTCCTGATGCTGCTCGCCTGTCTCTACTGCTCATCTGTCTATACTGCTCATGATGCTGTTCGTCTGTCTCTACTGCTCATGATGCTACTCGTCTGTCTCTACTGCTCATGATGCTACTCGCCTGTCTCTACTGCTCATCTGTCTCTACTGCTCATGATGCTGCTCATCTGTCTCTACTGCTCATCTGTCTCTACTGCTCATCTGTCTCTACTGCTCATGATGCTGCTCGTCTGTCTCTACTGCTCATCTGTCTCTACTGCTCATCTGTCTCTACTGCTCTAGAGTTTACTGCTGTTTGTCCCTCATCTCTCCTTCTCTCCTTCTCCCCTTCAACATTTCACCTTTTGTTAATTATTTTCATCTAGTCTGCAAGACACACACACACACACACACACACACACACACACAGGGACATACAGTCATCAAGTGTGCGTTCATATGTATGTGGGTGTATGACAACGGCACACACTGGAGGAGAGGAGGAGACAATAACAGGGGAAGGGAAGAGAGGAGGAAGGAGAGGAGGAGACTGTAACGGGAAGGGAAGAGAGGAGGAAGGAGAGGAGGAGACACTAACAGGAAGGGAAGAGAGGAGGAAGGAGAGGAGGAGGCAGTAACAGGGGAAGGGAAGAGAGGAGGAAGGAGAGGCGGAGACAGTAACAGGGGAAGGGAAGAGAGGAGGAAGGAGAGGAGGAGGCAGTAACAGGGGAAGGGAAGTGAGGACGAAGGAGAGGAGGAGGCAGTAACAGGGGAAGGGAAGTGAGGAGGAAGGAGAGGAGGAGGCAGTAATAGGTGAAGGGAAGTGAGGAGGAAGGAGAGGAGGAGGCAGTAACAGGGGAAGGGAAGAGAGGAGGAAGGAGAGGAGGAGGCAGTAATAGGTGAAGGGAAGTGAGGAGGAAGGAGAGGAGGAGGCAGTAACGGGAAGGGAAGTGAGGAGGAAGGAGAGGAGGAGGCAGTAACAGGGGAAGGGAAGAGAGGAGGAAGGAGAGGAGGAGACAGTAAGCAGAAAATCCATTATCTTTAATTCGTTTGGCTTCATTTTGGGGCGTTAAATTCAAGTTTTCAGAAAGCACAGGAGTCGGTGTGTACTCCAGCTCCCTCTGGCCAGTCACAGCGCAGCTCCCAGGTCAGGGAAGGGAGGAAGGGGCTCACACAGACAACCAGAACTGCTCTGTCCCTACATGGAGGAACATCTGGGCACCAAGCATGGTGCAGGAGAAGCCCGTCAGACCTCCCCAAGTGACGAGGGAAACACAACTTTCTGAAGCGCTGAACCATGTGTTTCAGTGACTGAACAAAAACAAGTTGTTTGTTTGGAAGCCTTGTGATGGCGACATCTGCTGGTCCACACGTGGTATAGCGGCTGTATGGGAGAACACAGACCCACTATTTTCAAGTAGCTGAGGCTGTGTTGTGTGGTTTGGTTCTGTGGTCTGTACCAACTGGTGAAGAACTTACTTTGTTGGATTTTAATAATAATAATAATAATAATAATAATGATGATGATGATAATAATAATCATAATCATTACATTTATATAGCACTTTATCTAGCCACCCAAAGCGCTTCACATTGAAGGGGGTAACTCACCTCAACCATCACCAGTGTGCAGCACCACCTGGGTGGTGCACGGCAGCCATTTTGCACCAGAAGGCTCAACACACATCAGCTTGAGGTGGACAGGGAGGAATCACTGAGGCACTTACATGGGGGATGGTTAGGTGGCCAGATGGAGAGAGCCGGGCTGGGGAATCCTCTACTCTTTGTGATAAGTGCCATGAGATCTTTAACAGCCACAGGGAGTCAGGACCTCGGTTTAACGTCTCATCTGAAGAAGGACGGTTTGCATTTGGACTGCTTAGGATTCATGTTGTCCTTTTTGCAAACTAACCAAAACTCAAAACGATTTCTCAGTTTGACTTTTCAACCAAATCTGGCCTGGTTTTAGTCTCAGTGATGCATGTTCATGTAGATGTCTTTTAGGCACTTGAACAACAAAGAAGTGCTTGGAGGGCCGACATGACAACATTTACAAGCAGTTTTCGTCACGTCCAGCTTCGCAGTGCCTTTCTAGTTGAGAAATCCAGGGTAGCTCCAGACCTGAGTTTTAAACCGGACAGGTGCTGCTCACATTTCTGATGGTTTGGTGTTGAATTGTCATCCTCCATCTTTGTTGTCACTTGATTCATTTCCAAAAGTTTGGCCCACGTGTACATGCAACAAAAGGTTCAGCACGTTTAGCTGCTCTGAACAGGATACACAACATTCGTATCACGCCACTGTGTGCTAGCACACAGGATCGAGTCTGGAGTCATCACAGCAATACAAAATTCATCACATGAAAAGACAAGATAATGCTGTCCAGTTCATTTTCCTCTTCTGAGTTCATTTGTAATGCATGCACCTCAGCTGTCACATGACTTCCTTTATCGCTGTAAAGCCGAACATTAAGTAAAGGATAGCGCATAGCTGATGATTGCTTTTTGTTTTGTTTTGTTATTGAATAAAGATATGTGTACTCAAAAAATATTAGTCAGAATGGATGTACACTGAGTGCCCAGCAAAAAACGGCAATCATTGCTTGATGGAGTGCATGGCCCCCGCGGCCAGCAGGGTCAGCATGGCCAGCAGGGTGAACAGGGTCAGCAGGGTCAGGTGTGGCAGCAGGGCCAGCAGGGTCAGGTATGGCAGCAGGGTCAGGTGTGGCAGCAGGGCCAGCAGGGTCAGATGTGGCAGCAGGGCCAGTAGGGTCAGGTGTGGTAGCAGGGCCAACAGGGTCAGGTGTGGCAGTAGGGTCAGTAGGGTCAGTTGTGGCAGCAGGGTCAGGTGTGGCAGCAGGGCAAACAGGGTCAGGTGTGGCAGCAGGGTCAGTAGGGTAAGGTATGGCAGCAGGGTCAGTAGGGTCAGGTGTGGCAGCAGGGCCAACAGGGTCAGCAGGGTCAGGTGTGGCAGCAGGGCCAGTAGGGTCAGGTGTGGTAGCAGGGCCAACAGGGTCAGGTGTGGCAGTAGGGTCAGTAGGGTCAGTTGTGGCAGCAGGGTCAGCAGGGTCAGGTGTGGCAGCAGGGCAAACAGGGTCAGGTATGGCAGCAAGGTCAGGTGTGGCAGCAGGGCAAACAGGGTCAGGTATGGCAGCAGGGTCAGGTGTGGCAGCAGGGTCAGATGTGGCAGCAGGGCCAGTAGGGTCAGGTGTGGTAGCAGGGCCAACAGGGTCAGGTGTGGCAGTACGGTCAGTAGGGTCAGTTGTGGCAGCAGGGTCAGCAGGGTCAGGTGTGGCAGCAGGGCAAACAGGGTCAGGTGTGGCAGCAGGGTCAGCAGGGTCAGGTATGGCAGCAGGGTCAGTAGGGTCAGGTGTGGCAGCAGGGCCAACAGGGTCAGCAGGGTCAGGTGTGGCAGCAGGGCCAGTAGGGTCAGGTGTGGCGCCAGGGCCAGCAGGGTCAGGTGTGGCAGCAGGGTCAGGTGTGGCAGCAGGGTCAGGTATGGCAGCAGGGTCAGGTATGGCAGCAGGGCCAGTAGTGCCCAGCAAAAACCGGCAATCATTGCTTGATGGAGTGCATGGCCCCCACGGCCAGCAGGGTCAGCAGGGCCAACAGGGTCAGGTATGCCAGTAGGGTCAGTTGTGGCAGCAGGGTCAGCAGGGTCAGGTGTGGCAGCAGGGTCAGGTGTGGCAGCAGGGCCAGTAGGGTCGGACATGGCAGCAGGGTCAGCAGGGTCAGGTGTGGTATCAGGGTCAGCACGGTCAGGTGTGGCAGCAGGGTCAGCAGGGTCAGGTGTGGCAGCAGGGCCAATAGGGTCAGATGTGGCAGCAGGGTCAGCAGGGTCAGATGTGGCAGCAGGGCCAATAGGGTCAGATGTGGCAGCAGGGTCAGCAGGGTCCGATGTGGCAGCAGGGCCAGTAGGGTCAGATGTGGCAGCAGGGTCAGGTATGGCAGCAGGGTCAGATGTGGCAGCAGGGTCAGATGTGGCAGCAGGGTCAGGTATGGCAGCAGGGTCAGATGTGGCAGCAGGGCCAATAGGGTCAGATGTGGCAGCAGGGTCAGATGTGGCAGCAGGGCCAGTATGGTCAGCAGGGTCAGCACGGTCAGGTGTGGCAGCAGGGCCAGTAGGGTTAGGTGTGGCAGCAGGGTCAGGTGTGGCAGCAGGGTCAGCACAGTCAGGTGTGGCAGCAGGGCCAGTAGGGTTAGGTGTGGCACAGGACTGAAGAAGCTGGTGGGGGAGTGAGGTTGGGCACATCCCAATCAATGGCCAAATGATGGAGAGCTGCAAAGGTGAATGGGATTTTGCTGGCTCTCTGTGAGGATGTTCCCAGGCTAATGGAGAGACATGCAAAGCAACTCTTCAGTGCTCAGATTGCCCTTGCCATGTATCAGCAGGTTTGCCTGGGGCTTCTATAACCCCCACCTCCGTCCCTGACATGAGCAGGGCAATGCACTGGTGAAACCTGTTGTGAATATTGCAAAGTGTTATATGCTGCTGAGCCATTTTCATAATATTACATGACATGACATTACAGTCATTTAGCCGACACTTTTACCCAAAGCGATTTACAATAAGTGCATCATTTAATGTAGGAAATCAGGAGAACTACTAGTCATCAGAGGTCATAAGTGCATCTAAACAAGCATCTAAGAGCAAAACCAGTGCTAAAGTAAAAGTGCAAGAAAGAGATTTTTTTTAATGAGTGAATACAATAAGTGCTAAGAGCAACTAAGAGGGTAGTAGTTATTGAAGAGGGGAGTTTTCAACCTGTGCTGAAAGATGGGCAGCGACTCCGCTGTCCTGACATCAGTGGGGAGTTCAGTCCACCACTGTAGGGCCAGGACAGAACAGAGCCGTGACCAGGTCGATCGGCAGCAGGGGCCTCTGAGCGACGGGGCAGCCAGGCGTCCCGAGGCAGCAGAGCGAAGTGGTCGGGCGGGGGTGTAGGGCTTGACCATGGCCTGGAGATAGGAAGGTGCTGTTCCTTTCACTGTCCTGTAGGCTAGCACCAGAGTCTTAAACTGGATGCGAGCAGCTACTGGGAGCCAGTGTAGGGACATGAGAAGGGGAGTTGTGTGGTAGAACTTAGGGCGGTTGAACACTAGACGAGCTGCAGCTTTCTGAACAAGTTCCACAGGTCTGATGGCCAACACCGGGGCGCCAGCAAGGATGGAGTTGCTGTAGTCCATATAAAGTCTGGATAATGCCCAGCCTCAACTGTGATGAACATAGCCCACAGGCACGATTCTCATAAATCTACCCTACACAGTCAAAAGTCATGTTATTGATGCAATGGTAGGCTTATGTGAGTGTGCTGTTAAAAGAGCACCCTATGAATGAATGTAGGCTACTGCAGAGGGTTGCCCTGTGATGGCTTGGCGGCCTGTCCAGGGTGTCTCCCCGCCTGCCGCTCAATGACTGCAGGGATAGACTCCAGCATCCCCATGACCCTGAGAGCAGGATAAGTGGTATGGCTAATGGAATGGAATGTGTGTGTGTGTGTGTGTGTGTGTGTGTATGGGAAACACCACTGGTGGTGTAGAACAGCAGAGCTAAAGTCCTGTGGGACTTCAAGTTCCAGATGGACGAGCAGGTGCTGGCCAGCCAACCTGACATAGTTGTGGCTGACAGGGAGGAGGCTGACAGGGAGGAGAGAGCAGTAGTGATAGATGTGGCAACCTGGCTGACAGCAACATCAGAAAGAAGGAGCATGAAGAGACAGAGAAGTACCAAGAGCTGAAGGAAGAACTGGAATGGATGGGGAAGGTGAAGTATAAAGTGGTCCCTTTGGTAATGGGAGCACTTTGGGCTGTGACCCCCAAACTGGGAGCGTGGCTCCAGCAGGTTCCAGGAGGAACATGTGAGGTCTCTGTCCAGAAGACTGCAGTCCTAGGAACAGCTAACCTTCAAACTACCAGGCTTCTGATCAAGGACCCAAGCTTTAGGAAGGGGGGGGCATGATTTATATATATTTTAAATTCAAATATATTTAGATTTAGATTCATTTACATTCCTAGACTTCCAGTGTGGGAAGATTGCGGCGCGAGTTCATGTTTGCGGCGGCCTCACCCAGTGCAGACTATGCAGTGTCTTTGTCCACGTCTACATGAGTTTGTGTCATCGTGTGAAGAGCTTTTAGGAGGATTTATGACAGTTATCGTCGATTTCGTTTGATGGCTGGGATCAGCTAGGAGAGCGGGGCAGGTTAAGCTAGCTGCTAGCCCATGCAGCCCGGCAGTTCCGATAACACCAAGATAATACCGAGGGCGGTCTGACAGGACACGGAAGCGGGGCAGGCTAAGCTATCTGCTAGCCCATGCAGCCCGGCAGTTCCGATAACACCAAGATAATACCGAGGGCGGTCTGACAGGACGCGGAAGCGGGGCAGGCTAAGCTAGCTGCTAGCCCATGCAGACCGGCAGTTCCGACGGTTATCCTGGCTGGCGTTCTCTTCGACAGTGAATTTTTTTCAATTGTGTTGCAAATAGACTGTGTGTTGTTGACTGTATTTTTGTTTCTTTGTTGCTTTGTTCTCTCTGGTTTTGTATGTTTTGATGGTGTCGTTTTGGGGAGGTTTTGGACATGTGTTTTTGTCTTTTGCGTTGCACTGCTGTGGGCTGGGAGAAACGAAATTTTGTCTCTTTTGTGTACGCAAGTATATGAATGAGATGACAAGAAATGGTTCCTGATCCCTGATATGTATTTTGTCTTTATTAGCAGTGGCATCTCCCAGTGTGCACAGAAAGCCCTCATCTTCTCCAGGTGTCCTATTTTCATCCTTCTCTTTATCTCCTTTCTATTTTCCTTCCCTCTCACTTTCCTCTCTTCTCTTCAACCCTTTTTCACTCTGTTCCCATGTCCCATACACTGCATGACCCCGGGAGTGCTCTTTTATTCACAGAACCAACTACTCAAGCCCCCCCCCCCCCACCAAGGTCACAACCGGTGACATCAGTCTGAGTCACAGACCTACAGTCAGTCAGTCAGTAAACGGTCTTCTACTTCGTCTGAGTCGAACCCCCAACAAACAACCAAACCCCCACACAACAATCGCCACAACATGAACAACATATCATTAAAACACAATTTTAAATCTAACACTAACAGTCCCATCAGCCATTGTGCTCCCCCAGCGCAGGACCGCCGATAGTCAGAGCGACCAGCTCCCCCGGTCGCGTCAGTGTTTGGTGCTGCGGTAGCATTTCAGTTTGAAGGAGGGGTAACTTTTCCAGTGCTGATATGTTTCACTTGAATTAGTTTGATATGACAAAGATAATGTGCATCCTATCATCACATTGGTCAGCATTTGTCCTTCTGGCTGGAATAATGACCTTTTCTCATGTCTTCGCCTCTTAAATTTCTCTTGGACAGCTGAATTTTGATGATGCCAAGACTAGTTTCCCCTGGAATTATGAAAATTAATCATCTCAATGCTATTCTTTGGACAAAATTGAATCAAACATTTTTGCTTATGTCTCTTTGAGGATCTGGTTTTTTCTCATCTAATGTTCTCAAGATGATGCACTTATGATCACAAATTCTTTAACAGGAAAATGTCCCTTAGCTCTGTGTGGGCCCTGCATAGTAAGTGTAGCAAGGCCTCTTTTTTACCTAGAAATTTGCATTTGTTGGCATAAGAAAAGTAAGAGTCCACCAGTAAACACTGGTGGAGTTTCAAACCAGATTTGAAACTGATCAGGAGGCATAATTTGTAGCTAAACTAACTCTCTCTATCTTCATCCTCCGTTTCAGGCTGCAGAGGGATGCTGTGTGGTTTCGGTGCAGTGTGTGAGCGTGACCCAGCTGACCCAAGCAAGGCTGAGTGTGTGTGTAAAAGGATGGTTTGTCCATCCGTGGTGGCACCAGTGTGTGGCTCAGACTCGTCCACCTACTCCAACGAGTGTGAGCTGGAGAAGGCCCAGTGCAACACACAGAGACGCATCAAGGTGCTGCGCAAGGGACCCTGCTGTGAGTACTGCTATCTGCTGATCTACTACCCTGTAGGCACAAGTATTATGGAGGCCAAGTCTTACGTCAGTGAATTCTCAATTAAGATAACCTTAGATGATCGGTTTTTGAGATTATTTTATCCTTAATTTTTGTCCTCTTCCAAAGACATGAGTTGGGTTAGAAGTTCTGAGAGAAGGACTGCTGGTCTTTGCTCCTCTGGACCAGTCAGTCAGGTGCACTGATATGTTTCAGATACGTCACCCACACTCAGCACAGTAGACATGTTCATGCAGGTGATGAGATTATCTGGGCTACGGTGAAGTGACAGCTACAGTAGAGGGCTGGGGGAGATACTATAAATAGAAAAAAAAAATTTGGATCACCCCCCCCCCTCACACACACACACAAACACACCTCGTGGGACTACAGACCAACATGCCTCCTTTGCCAGCCAAACATAAAACAAATACATGGTGCAAATGCAGTTGTTGTGGGGCTGCCCACTGCTGCCAGCATAGGATGGCTTAATGCAGTAAACACACTTCGTAGTATGTCTGTACAATGATGATAATAAAGTGTCTTTCTTTCTTTCTTTCTTTTGAACTAAATGGATTTTCATTACACCCCATCCCATTATGACATGCTTTGTCTTCTTCTCTGTCTTCCTGTCATGTTCCCACTGATAAAATAAAATACCATCAGTCCAGTTTCTTCCCCACTGCAGGAACTCTCAACTCCATCCCCTTTTTCTTTACGCTCTAGCTCCCTCTCTCCCTTCACTTCCTCGCACCCTCTCTGCCTTCACTCTCTAGCTCCCTCTCTCCCTTCACTCTCTAGCTCCCTCTCTTCCTTCACTTCCTTGCGCCCTCTCTGCCTTCACTCTCTAGCTCCCTCTCTCCCTTCACTCTCTAGCTCCCTCTCTTTCTTCACTCTCTAGCTCCCTCTCTCCCTTCACTTGCTAGCTCCCTCTCTCCCTTCACTTGCTAGCTCCCTGTCTGCCTTCACTCTCTAGCTCCCTCTCTCCCTTCACTCTCTAGCTCCCTCTCTGCCTTCACTCTCTAGTTCCCTCTCTCCCTTCACTCTCTAGCTCCCTCTCTCCCTTCACTTGCTAGCTCCCTCTCTTCCTTCACTCTCGAACGCTCTCTCTGCCTTCACTCTCTAGCTCCCTCTCTTTCTTCACTCTCTAGCTCCCTCTCTCCCTTCACTGGCTAGCTCCCTCTCTTCCTTCACTCTCTAGCTCCCTCTCTCCCTTCACTCTCTAGCTCCCTCTCTCCCTTCACTCTCTAGCGCCCTCTTTCCTTTCACTCTCTAGCTCCCTCTCTTTCTTCACTCTCTAGCTCTCTCTCTCCCTTCACTTGCTAGCTCCCTCTCTTCCTTCACTCTCTAGCTCCCTCTCTTCCTTCACTCTCTAGCGCCCTCTCTTCCTTCACTCTCTAGCTCCCTCTCTCCCTTCACTCTCTAGCTCCCTCTCTCCCTTCACTTGCTAGCTCCCTCTCTTCCTTCTCTCTCTTGCTCCCTCTCTCCCTTCACTCTCTAGCTCCCTCTCTCCCTTCACTCTCTAGCGCCCTCTTTCCCTTCACTCTCTAGCTCCCTCTCTCCCTTCACTCTCTAGCTCCCTCTCTCCCTTCGCTCTCTAGCTCCCTCTCTCCCTTCACTCTCTAGCTCCCTCTCTCCCTTCACTCTCTAGCTCCCTCTCTTCCTTCACTCTCTAGCTCCCTCTCTCCCTTCACTTGCTTGCTCCCTCTCTTCCTTCACTCTCTAGCTCCCTCTCTTCCTTCACTCTCTAGCGCCCTCTCTGCCTTCACTCTCTAGCTCCCTCTCTCCCTTCACTCTCTAGCTCCCTCTCTCCCTTCACTCGCTAGCTCCCTCTCTTCCTTCACTCTCTTGCTCCCTCTCTCCCTTCACTCTCTAGCTCCCTCTCTCCCTTCACTCTCTAGCGCCCTCTTTCCCTTCACTCTCTAGCTCCCTCTCTCCCTTCACTCTCTAGCCCCCTCTCTCCCTTCGCTCTCTAGCTCCCTCTCTCCCTTCACTCTCTAGCTCCCTCTCTCCCTTCACTCTCTAGCACCCTCTCTTCCTTCACTCTCTAGCTCCCTCTCTCCCTTCACTTGCTTGCTCCCTCTCTTCCTTCACTCTCTAGCTCCCTCTCTTCCTTCACTCTCTAGCGCCCTCTCTGCCTTCACTCTCTAGCTCCCTCTCTCCCTTCACTCTCTAGCTCCCTCTCTCCCTTCACTCTCTTGCTCCCTCTCTCCCTTCACTCTCTAGCTCCCTCTCTCCCTTCACTCTCTAGCGCCCTCTTTCCCTTCACTCTCTAGCTCCCTCTCTCCCTTCACTCTCTAGCTCCCTCTCTCCCTTCACTCTCTAGCTCCCTCTCTCCCTTCACTCTCTAGCTCCCTCTCCTCCTTCACTCTCTAGCTCCCTCTCTCCCTTCACTTGCTTGCTCCCTCTCTTCCTTCACTCTCTAGCTCCCTCTCTCCCTTCACTCTCTAGCGCCCTCTTTCCCTTCACTCTCTAGCTCCCTCTCTCCCTTCACTCTCTAGCTCCCTCTCTGCCTTCACTCTCTAGTTCCCTCTCTCCCTTCACTCTCTAGCTCCCTCTCTCCCTTCACTTGCTAGCTCCCTCTCTTCCTTCACTCTCTAGCGCCCTCTCTGCCTTCACTCTCTAGCTCCCTCTCTTTCTTCACTCTCTAGCTCCCTCTCTCCCTTCACTTGCTAGCTCCCTCTCTTCCTTCACTCTCTTGCTCTCTCTCTCCCTTCACTCTCTAGCTCCCTCTCTCCCTTCACTCTCTAGCGCCCTCTTTCCCTTCACTCTCTAGCTCCCTCTCTTTCTTCACTCTCTAGCTCCCTCTCTCCCTTCACTTGCTAGCTCCCTCTCTTCCTTCACTCTCTAGCTCCCTCTCTTCCTTCACTCTCTAGCGCCCTCTCTGCCTTCACTCTCTAGCTCCCTCTCTCCCTTCACTCTCTAGCTCCCTCTCTCCCTGCACTTGCTAGCTCCCTCTCTTCCTTCACACTCTTGCTCCCTCTCTCCCTTCACTCTCTAGCTCCCTCTCTTCCTTCACTCTCTAGCGCCCTCTCTGCCTTCACTCTCTAGCTCCCTCTCTTTCTTCACTCTCTAGCTCCCTCTCTCCCTTCACTTGCTAGCTCCCTCTCTTCCTTCACTCTCTAGCGCCCTCTCTGCCTTCACTGTCTAGCTCCCTCTCTTTCTTCACTCTCTAGCTCCCTCTCTCCCTGCACTTGCTAGCTCCCTCTCTTCCTTCACTCTCTAGCTCCCTCTCTCCCTTCACTCTCTAGCGCCCTCTTTCCCTTCACTCTCTAGCTCCCTCTCTCCCTTCACTCTCTAGCTCCCTCTCTGCCTTCACTCTCTAGTTCCCTCTCTCCCTTCACTCTCTAGCTCCCTCTCTCCCTTCACTTGCTAGCTCCCTCTCTTCCTTCACTCTCTAGCGCCCTCTCTGCCTTCACTCTCTAGCTCCCTCTCTTTCTTCACTCTCTAGCTCCCTCTCTCCCTTCACTTGCTAGCTCCCTCTCTTCCTTCACACTCTTGCTCCCTCTCTCCCTTCACTCTCTAGCTCCCTCTCTGCCTTCACTCTCTAGCTCCCTCTCTCCCTTCACTTGCTAGCTCCCTCTCTTCCTTCACTCTCTAGCTCCCTCTCTTCCTTCACTCTCTAGCGCCCTCTCTGCCTTCACTCTCTAGCTCCCTCTCTCCCTTCACTCTCTAGCTCCCTCTCTCCCTGCACTTGCTAGCTCCCTCTCTTCCTTCACACTCTTGCTCCCTCTCTCCCTTCACTCTCTAGCTCCCTCTCTTCCTTCACTCTCTAGCGCCCTCTCTGCCTTCACTCTCTAGCTCCCTCTCTTTCTTCACTCTCTAGCTCCCTCTCTCCCTTCACTTGCTAGCTCCCTCTCTTCCTTCACTCTCTAGCGCCCTCTCTGCCTTCACTGTCTAGCTCCCTCTCTTTCTTCACTCTCTAGCTCTCTCTCTCCCTTCACTTGCTAGCTCCCTCTCTTCCTTCACTCTCTTGCTCCCTCTCTCCCTTCACTCTCTAGCTCCCTCTCTCCCTTCACTCTCTAGCTCCCTCTCTTCCTTCACTCTCTAGCGCCCTCTCTCCCTTCACTTGCTTGCTCCTTCTCTTCCTTCACTCTCTAGCTCCCTCTCTCCCTTCACTCTCTAGCGCCCTCTTTCCCTTCACTCTCTAGCTCCCTCTCTCCCTTCACTCTCTAGCTCCCTCTCTCCCTTCACTCTGTAGCTCCCTCTCTTCCTTCACTCTCTAGCTCCCTCTCTTCCTTCACTTTCTTGCTCGCTCGACCAACTCTACTCTCTGTTGCTGCCCAATCTGAGTCAACTGCAGATGTGAGTTGCACATGCACACGGTTGGCTTAGATTGGGCAACAACAGTGTATGAGTGTTGAAAGTAAAAGAGAACTCAATCATATTTCACCATGCTGTACCATAAACACCATCATATTTCACCATGCTGTACCATAAACACCATCATATTTCAACATGCTGTACCATAAACACCATCATATTTCATCATATTTCACCATGCTGAACCATAAACACCATCATATTTCACCATGCTGTACCATAAACACCATCATATTTCATCATATTTCACCATGCTGTACCATAAACACCACTGCTACTACTACTACGACTACTACTACTTTCAGCTGCTTCCGTTAGGGGGCGCCACAGCGGATGATCCGTTTCCATCTCTTCCTGTCCTCTGCAACTTCCACTGTCACACCAGCCACCTGCATGTCCTCCCTCACCACATCCATAAACCTTCTCTTTGGCCTTCCTCTTCTCCTCTTCCCTGGCAGCTCCATATTCAGCATCCTTCTCCCAATATACCCAGCATCTCTCCTCCACACATGTCCAAACCATCTCAATCTTGCCTCTCTTGCTTTGTCTCCAAACCGTCCAACCTAAGCGGTCTCTCTAATCGTCGTCGTCGTTCGCGTCTCTCGTGTTTGAGGATCCATTCCAAGAGATTAAGGTGTGTGCTTAAAACCAAGATGGCTTGATAGTCCAAGGTGAGAATAGAAGAGGCTGGAACAGTGTGGACAGGGGATAGTAGGGGGTGGACCCATTCCTGCGGCTCTCTGTTCTGGGCGGATTTTTCGGCGGTGGCGCTGTTCTTCCGCATGTGTTCGTTTGTCTGTTTCAGCCTTGATGGAACCAGCCAAGCAGGCAGCTCTCCAGTGCTTTCGATTTTCCACTACTTTTTCCCAGTTCTTAGGGTCGATGTTGAAGGTGATCAGCGTTCCCTTGATACGGTCCTTGTAGCGTTTTTTGGGAGCTCCTCCTTTTCTTTGACCTTCAGTCAGTTCGGAGTATAGAATTTGTTTGGGGAGTCTGTCGTTTGGCGTCCTCTGGATGTGGCCAAGCCACCGCAGCTTGTGATGTTCAATTGTCGTCTCGATGGAAAGGAGATCGGCTCTTTCGAGAACTTGATTATTGGTGACCCGTTGTTGCCAGGAAATTCCCAGAATACTTCTCAGTTTTTGCTGGTGGAAGCGTTCTAGTTTATGGATTTGGTATTTGTAGAGGGTCCAGGCTTCACAACCATATAGGAGGGTTGAAAGAACCACTGCATGGTAAACCATGATTTTGGTTGATATCTTGAAATCACAATCATAGAAAACACGGTGAGAAAGTCGGCCAAAGGCAGTGTGAGCAGCTTTCAGTCTGTTGGTGATATCCGGTTCTTGACTGCATGTTTCTTCAAGGATACTTCCAAGGTACTGAAAGGATTTAACTTGTTCTGTAGGTTGGCCATGGATGGTGATATGAAGCGGAACTCCTGGAGTATCCTGAGGCACAACAGCAAACCTTTTAGTTTTCTTGATGGTCACAGAAAAGCCAAAAATGCTCTGGCCGCGACCGGTTACTGCCAGAGCAGAGTCTGGGATACGAACCTCACAGCCACGTGACGAGCGGGTTGCAAGAACGGCGGTTTATTCCGCTCGGCCATCAGAGTGGCTTCCCTTTAACTCTTGCTGGTACCCTTCTGTCACAAATCACTCCTGACACTCTTCTCCATCCACTCCACCCTGCCTGCACTCTCTTCTTCACCTCTCTCCTGCACTCCCCGTTACTTAGTAATTAGTAGTTACTTAGTAAAATTAGTGATTTTTTAAAATTGAATACAATTATTTGTTTCAGCAAGCCATCTAACAGTTAACAGTGGATCACTTGGTTTCAGCAGGAAGGCAAGGCAAATGTATTTATATAGCACATTTCAGCAACAATGCAATTCAAAGTGCTTTATATAAAACATGAAAGGCATTAAGAGAAGCAACATAAGGAAATAAAAAGACATGAAACAAAAGTAAAAATGAGTGCAGAGTAAGATGAAAATCAAAAGCTTCAAGTTTTATTTAACAAAAGGCTGTGGCAAAGAGGGAAATCTTCAGCCTAGATTTAAAGGAACTTAGACATGTAGCAGACCTGCAGTTTCCTGGGAGTTTGCTCCAGATATGTGGTGCATAAAAACTGAAAGCTGCCTCTCCATGTTTGGTTTTGACTCGGGGGACAGAAAGCAGACCTGTCCCAGACGATCTGAGCTGTCTGGATCGTTCCTAGTGCAGCAGTAGAGCAGACGTGTATTCCATCCGTAAACCATTCAGTGCTTTATAAACCTAGAGCAGAGTTTTAAAATCAATTCTTTGACGGACAGGAAGCCAATGTAGTGACGTCAGGACTGGAGTGATGCGAGCCACTCTTTTGGTCTTATTATGGACTCAAGCAGCAGCGTTCTGAATCAGCTGCTGTAGTGGAGTGCATTTATGGCATTTATCGGTCAAGTTTTCCCAAATCCTGCTTAGACATAAATCCTTTCATTCTTGATGTATTCCTCAGGTGGTAGTAGGCTGACTTTGTAATTGTCTTAATGTGGCTATCTAAATTCAGGTCTGAGTCCATGACTACACCAAGATTTCTGGCTTGGTTCATGGTTTTTAACATTACCGATTGTAACTGGCTGCTGACTTTTAATCGTTCTTCCTTGGCTCCAACGATAACTACTTTAGTTTTATCTTTGTTTAATTGAAGAAAATTTGTTCCATCACCAGGGAACTAGAGAAGAGTCTGGTTAGGCACCCTCAGACACTAGCCAGACTCTTCTCTCCTGTAGTTCCCCGATGGTGGAATGAGTTGCCAAACTCCATTCAATCCATCGAATCCCTCTCCGTCTATAAGAAGGCGCTAAAGACCCAGCTCTTTCTCAAACACCCCCACACCTGATGGTATTACTATTTTTTTTAAAAAGTCACTTCTATGCACCCTAAGTATTGCCTTTGTGCACTGCCTGTTGACACCTATGTCCTATCGACTTGAACTGAGTTTTTTGGCACTTGCTTGCATTGTCGTCTCCTGACTAGATCCTTGCTTGTGTTGTATTAACACTCAGATGTACGTCGCTTTGGATAAAAGCATCTGAATGAAATTAGCAGGCTCCCATAATGGAGCCTTGGGGAACTCCACAGGTCAGTTTTGTACACTCAGATTTATAATTACCTATAGACACAAAGTAGTCCCTTTAAGTAGGATTCAAACCAGTTTAGTGCTGTGCCAGAAAGTCCCACCTAGTTTTCCAATCGGTCTGTAATATGTTGTAGTTGACTGTGTCAAATATACCACTGAGATCCAATAATACCAGGACTGAGATTCTGGCACTCTCTGTTTTTAAGCAGATGTCATTAAATAACTTAACAAGAGCAGTCAGTGCTGTGGTGTGGTGAAAATCCTGACGGGAAGATGTCAAAACTGTTGTTAAGTGCCAAACAGTTGTTCAGCTGCTGCAAAACAGCTTTTTTCAGTTATTTTACTTAGAAACATGAGGTTCAATATGGGCCTATAACTGTTCATAATGAAGTGTCTAGATTATTATTTCTTAAGAGTGGCTTGATGACTGCAGTTTTCACAACCTGTGGGAAGAGACCTGAGAGAAGAGATGTGTTGACAATTTGTAGATCTGACGACATGCAATTAGAAACATTTTTGAAAAAAGCCTGTTGGCAGAATATCAACGCAGCAGCAGGAGGATTTCAGATGTTGTATAATGTACTGCAAGTTTTTATGGTTGATGGGATCAAATTGTCACAGGGTCGTTGGGCAGCAGGCGGGGAGACACCCTGGACAGGCCACCAGGCCATCCATGACTGCTGGGATAGGCTCCAGCATCCCTGTGACCCTGAGAGCAGGGTAAGCAGTTTGGATGATAGCTGGATGATGGGATCAAATTGTGACATGTTATTTGAATTGATTTTAGGTGGAGACAAGGACAACACATGCCCTGTACCTAGTATGGAGGCACTGGCTGTCTGTCTAATTTTCTGAATTTTTTCATTAAAGAAGGAGGCAAATTCATTGCAGGCCCTGGTAGATAGAAATTCAGAGGCTACTGCCACTGGGGGGTTTGTTAGCCTGTCGACAGTAACAAACAAGGCACATACATTATTATTGTTTTTGGCAATGATGCCAGAGAAGTAGGACCACCTTGCGTTTCTCAGTTCCAAATAATAAATGCGCAGTCTCTCTCTCGATGTCATAATGAACATGAAGATTTGTTTTTGGCTACCAGCATTCAGCTTTATAACACTCTCTTTTTCTATTCTGACCAGTGTGGCACATCTCCATGGAGATCTTTTCTTACCAGAGACAACCTTCACCCTAGCAGGTGCAGACCATTGATAACATCTGTAATTTTAAGATTTAAAATTATCTACAAGGTCATTGACTGAGACCCGAGAGAGGGTGCGTGTGGAAGAGCAAGCCTGAATAAATATTTCACTGGTCAGTGGTGTGTCATTTTGTGATTAACTTTGTTTGAGCATTTGTGCACACAGAGATAGTACTCTCAAAGCAAACACAGGAATGATCGGAAAGTATGACATTGTCACCACAACCTTAGAAATGTTCAGACCCTTGGAGGTAATTAAGTCCAATAGGCAGAAGCATGGGTGTGCTATGCGTTCCCCAGTTTCACCTATAGTGCCCAACTTGTATATGGAGGAAGATGAAAAGAGGGCTCTGATGTCCTATCCATTGTTAAGTGCCGGGAGGATTGCCATGATTTGTACATTGAGGAAATCAAACAGAGTATGGTGAAGTGGATGGCAAAACATAGAAGAGCTACCTCATCAAGGCAAGACTGCAATCTACACCCACAGGCCAGTGGCCACCCTTTAAAGGATGAGGATGTGCACATCCTTGATAAGGAGGAACACTGGTTTGAATGGGGAGTCAAAGAGGCCATCTATGTGAAGAAGGAATAACCATCCCTGAACCAAGGGGGAGGGGGTAAGAGTACATCTAACACCATCTACACAATCTTACAACACAGTGATTGCAGCTATTCCACAATTCTCTGTGAGTTGTAAATATGGCCGTTGTAACTAATTGATGGGCTGGGCTGGGCCAGTGGAGGCACAGGAAAGGTCTGTGGTTTTGGTGGGCACCTGTAACTACCTATGACTGCCTTGCGGGCGCATGCGTGGGTTCAGGGCATGGGTTGGGGAGTGGCGAGGGTAGGTCTCTGGGTGGATGGGGTTGGGATCAGAGAGTTAGCCTTAACTTTGGGGATGTGATGGTTGGGCTCTTGTGTCTGCCTGCATACCGTGGGGGTGAGGAGGCCATGGCAGGATTGATGATATGTACTGTCTGGCCATGGGCGCCCCGTTGTCATCCTGTACCACCCAGGTGTAGTCTCCTTGCTGCTGTCAGCACTTGGGGTGCTTCTCACTGGGGGTCAGGTAGCAGGTGGAGGGACATCGGCCGTATGTTTGTCCATGGCCTGTACAGGGTGGGGCACTGGTCGGAGGCCCATGGAAGTTGTGGGACAGCCTGCCATCTTGCAGGCACTTGGAGGGATGCCAGGTTCCCCCGGCTGGTCGCTGCAGGTGGGATGCCCTCCGGTACAGGGGATGAGCCACGGGCTGGTCCCGAGGGGCGGGGATCTGCTTGGCCGCTCTCTGGCCGACTGCACTCCTGCATTGGTCTTTCTTTGCCTCGCCCTTCGCTCCCAGTTCTGGAACACATATGCAGCAAACACACAACAACAGTTAGGCCTAGGGATTGCAGGACAGGTTGGTGTTA
This sequence comes from Lampris megalopsis, assembly GCA_022114975.2. NCBI lineage: Eukaryota > Metazoa > Chordata > Actinopteri > Lampriformes > Lampridae > Lampris > Lampris megalopsis. The sequence continues at coordinate 10,346,753 of JAJHIY020000427.1, read as the reverse complement.
TCCATTGGGTGGAGGCGTCGCAGCGGCTGAGATCTTGCCTGCGACACTCCTGGCCCTGCCTGCACCTTGACAATGTCCATCCATCCATCCCTGAAATTTTAATGCCAATCACTCAAGTTTAGTACATGTACCCATCCACACAAACTACACTCAAAACAACACCCACTACAAGATCAGGGTCAGCGGGGCAGGAGACGTGTGAATGGTTCGGGTCTGATTAGCGTGGACAACTCGTACCTTCTCAAACTGCCATTTTTACTCCATAAATGACATGAGGGCACGTTAAGCACCAGGAGTACCGAGATGGGTGGGACATCTGTGGGTCAGTGTGGGATCTCCCTGCCCAGGTTGATTGCTCTGTCCTCAGTGCAGGGTGGTGTCCTGGGTGTTGCGTATTGGCACTTTCCGGGGCCCCTGGGTGGCGGCTCATTTTCATGGGTTTGGGCCGTGGGGCGGAGGGGGAGGGGCAGCTGTCAGACCTGCTCCTGCCGCTTGGCTGCTCTGTGATGGGCACCACAGGTGTGGGGATTGGTGCAGTCTCCATATGTCTCGGCTTGTGCTTTTGCAGACTGGTTTGTGCTCCTCGGGCGTTTGTGGGTGTTTTCGGTCTCCTGGCTCCGCAGTGAGCTTGGTGTTCCTCTGGGGCAGCGGTGCTATGAGCTCTGGTTGTTCACTTGGTTGTGGGGTGTCTGCATTACTGCTGCAGACCCTGTCAGCTGCTTGGAGGCGCTATGATAAGTCGCGGACCTCAGACACCAGAATTAGTTAGGACTAATCCTGCGCACCCGCAGGTGAACCTGTCACCTGCACATATACACTGCTAGCATGTGCCTCACACACTTCCTGCAACACTCTTCTGATTACCTCCATCTTCCCAGTCCTTTCTCCCTCTTTGTTGTCTTCTCTTTATCACTATGACTGTTGTCCTAAATTGATATTGATGAGATCAGTTGAATTATATTTCATCGGAGACATGTCAGCGTCTGTTTCTGTGTCTGTGTTTTATCAGAGTCATGTCATGTTTCATTTCTAAGTGTCCTTGTTTCACTTGTGGTCGTTGTCCCCCTCTTGGCGAAGGCGATGCTTATTGTTTAGCTGACCAACCATGCTGCAGGTGAGGACCAGCGGCAGCTTTAAATGCATAACAAAGGTCCGTGCTCTTGTCTTCCCGGAGAGCCTCCATAAAATGGAGTTATTATGAACGGTTCTTGATCATTCATAAAGATTGCCTTTGCACGTGGCTAATCTGAAACCCACTTGCAGATTAAAGCTGTGGAGGACACATTAGCATACAATTTCCCTGTGTTGTGTGCCAAGCCTGCCGACAGCACAGGTTTAATAAAAAAACAAACAAACAAACAAAAACTCTAATTAGTATTCACAGAAATTTGCATATGAACCCAGTTGCTGGTTTTGGTTGTTATGCAACTGTGCTGTTTGGGATTTTGGGATACTTTATTGATCCCGTAAGGAAACTCCGCTCTGCATTTAACCCATCCTAGCTGTGTAGCTAGGAGTAGGGGGCAGCTGCCGTGCAGCCCCTGGGGCCCAGCTCCAGTTCCTGTTGCCATGCCTCGGTCTATTAACCCTAACATGCATGTCTTTCTGATGGTGGGGGAAACCGGAGCACCCCGAGAAAACCCACCGCAGACACGGGGAGAACATGCAAATGCCACACCTGGGGTGACCCCCAAGGTTGGACAACCCTGGGGTTCGAACCCAGGACCTAATAAGGGTGGTGGTACCTGCAGTCAACTGAGATTGAAGAGGTCACTTAGATGAGTGATGAAACGTTTCTCCCAGTAAACCTTGTGTGCAGATCAACTTCCTCTTTAGCATTCCAGTAGCCGCTTAAATCAGATTATGTTTTACCGCATCAACATCCTGTACTAGTGAATGACCTCCCTCCTCCCGAGTGCATCTGGTAACACAATGTATGTCAGTTGCATAACAAACCCTAACCACAATGTTTCTTTCCTCTAGCGGCGAAAGACCCCTGCACGGAGGTAACCTGTACCTTCGGCAGCACTTGTGTTCAGTCATCTGATGGCCTGTCAGCCAAGTGCATGTGTCCGTTAGGCTGTGAGGGCAAGCCCCGGCAGATAGTGTGTGGCAGTAACGGGCATGACTATCGCAATGAGTGTGAGCTCCACCAGCATGCCTGCAAGAACCAGAAGAACATCCACGTGCAGTACCAAGGGCCCTGCGGTAAGCCTCGTACTTCTGTTTCTCCTCTCTTCTCTCCTCGCCTTTCCCCACCTCGCCTGCACATGCTCTGCCAAAGCCTTCCGTCACATGCCACATCATTTGTCCATTTTTCCATTCCTTTTCTCTACTTCCTCGCTGCTCTCGTTCCTCTTCCTCTTCTCAACTCAACTCTCCTCCCCAACTATTTGTTCTCCCCTCCTGGTCTGTTTTATCTGAGATCATCACTTCTCTCCTACTGCATGTCATCATTCCTGTTGTAATTCTACTTTTCACTCAGCTTGCCTTGCTAAGTATAAGTACTGCTGCAGTGTGAATTGTTGTTTTATGACAGGACCCCAGCTGGTTTTGTGTTCATGAGGGGGTTAGTAGTCTCCCAAGTTGCCTGACTGAGGTTTTCTCAGTGGCAAGCCAACTGCAGAAGGACAGGAGAGACAGAAACTATACTTTAGCGATGATTGCCCAGGGATATGTGGGAGAGGGTTGAGAGATGGGTGTTCAGGTCCCTCAGTGTGAGGCAGGTAATGTATGTCGAGCCATTGAAGTTTCCTGATTTGCCTTAATACCCCCGAGGAGGGCTGAGGCTCTTGGGACAAGACTGCCCTGGCAGCCTTCGAAATCTTCCATCAACCACTTAGTCCCACTGTTTGAAGTGGTCTGGCCTCACCTGACGTGTACTTGTGATACATCCATACTGCTAACAGCATGGCACCGGGGTACACAGAGACCCTGCAGGCAGTACCCTGGCACCCCGGCCCCTGGTCAGCCTCTTCTGTAAGCCTGGACAGTCACTGGCCTGGTTGGAGCTGGACTCACGTCACTCTGCTTTCTGTGGCTTTGCACCAAAACTCCATTTCTCTCCTTTTTTTTCCTGCCAGGACCCTGGAAAAAAGTTCTCCCCTCTCTCCCTCTCTCTCTCCCCCTCTCTCCCCCTCTCTCTCACTCTCACTCACTCTCTCTCGCTCCCTCTCTCTCCCCCTTTTTTTGTCTTTCCCCTTTATTATTGTCCTGACAGTTGTGTTTTATCCTCGGGGCTTTTAAAGGAGTTGCTGGCAGCATGGTAATGATTTAATATGTCACGACACAACAGAAATGCTTTGTCTTCCATCACGGTGAAGGCATGGTGTGCAGGATAAGACCTGAACCCCTATTTCAAGATGAAGCCCCCCCATCCCCAGCCAACTCTTCTACCACAAAACTCCATTATGATCACAGCTGATATGGCCAAGTGTGTCAGGCTGGAGTTCTCCCTGGAGGGAGGGACGAACCAAGGACTGTATCAAATGGGCCCTTCTGCTTTTCTCCTCTCACGTCCTCTTCTTCACTCACAGCATCCAGGCTCCTGCCACTGATAACATCTCGAGTGGAACAATGGTGATGGAGAACCATTCTGTGAATTGTTTTCACCTCACTTTTGTTTTCTCTTCTCATCCCTTCTCTATTTTATCTCTACTCCTCCCCCCATCTTCCCTCCTCTCTATGTTCACTTCTTCTCTACTTTATTTCTCCTGTACTCGTGGGTCTTTATTTCTCCTGTACCTGTGGGTCTTTATGTCACCTGTACCCGTGGGTCTTTATGTCTCCTGTACCTGTGGGTCTTTATTTCTCCTGTACCCGTGGGTCTTTATGTCTCCTGTACCCGTGGGTCTTTATGTCTCCTGTACCTGTGGGTCTTTATGTCTCCTGTACTCGTGGGTCTTTATTTCTCCTGTGCTCGTGGGTCCTTATGTCTCCTGTACCTGTGGGTCTTTATGTCTCCTGTACCTGTGGGTCTTTATTTCTCCTGTGCTTGTGGGTCTTAATGTCTCCTGTACCTGTGGGTCTTTATGTCTCCTGTACCTGTGGGTCTTTATGTCTCCTGTACCCGTGGGTCTTTATGTCTCCTGTACCTGTGGGTCTTTATGTGTCCTGTACCCGTGGGTCTTTATGTCTCCTGTACCCGTGGGTCTTTATGTCTCCTGTACCTGTGGGTCTTTATGTCTCCTGTACCCGTGGGTCTTTATGTCTCCTGTACCTGTGGGTCTTTATTTCTCCTGTACCCATGGGTCTTTATGTCTCCTGTACCTGTGGGCCCCCCCCCCCACTCTTCTTGTCTTCTCAGACCCCTGTAAAAACAGCGAGAACAGTCTGAATGTACTGTGTCGGGTTGAGGCTCATACTCGTCAGCCACTTGTCTTCAAGTCACCAGAGGACTGCCCTGCAGGCGGGGACCTGCTGTGCGCCAGTGACGGGCAGGCCTATGCCAGCGAGTGTTCCATGACCCGCACAGGCATGCTGAAGGGCATCAAGCTAAGGAAACTCCACGTAGGCCATTGCAAGAAGCAAGGTACCTCAACTTATGTTGACCTTTTTGGCCTCTTGCGGGAATGTGAAATTTGTGCTTAGGAATTCACTTTAAAAAGTAGAGAGGAATCTCAGCCCCTTGAAGTATTCACAAAACGGTCACAGGGTTTCTTCACATTCTACCCACTGGTCTCACAATGACATGAGCAGGAACTGTCATAAACTTGCGCATCCATTTTAGGGTGCGATTTCAGACAGCTGACAGACAATATGCAAGTCTGGTGAAACGTCTTCCCTTCTAAGCTGTTTTAAACCTACAGCGTAACTATTACACAGCCAACACACAGTACATACTCAGTAACTATTCATATCAGGGCGTCCGGGTGGCATAGTGGTCTATTCTGTTGCCTACCAACACGGGGATCGCCAGATCGAGTCTCCATATTACCTCCGGCTTGGTCGGGCGTCCCTCCAGACACAATTGGCCGTGTCTGTGGGTGGGAAGCCGGATGTGGGTATGTGTCCTGGTCGCTGCACTAGCGCCTCAACTGGTCAGTCGGGGTGCCTGTTTGGGGGGGAGGGGGATCTGGGGGGACATAACGCGTGATCCTCTCACGCGTTACGTCCCCCTGGTGAAACTCCTCACTGTCAGATGAAAAGAAGCGGCTGGTGACTCCACATGTATGGGAGGAGGCACGAGGTAGTCTGCAGCCCTCCCCGGATCAGCAGAGGGGGTGGAGCAGAGACCGGGGTGGCTTGGAAGAGTGGGGTAATTGGCCAAGTGCAATTGGGAGAAAAAGGGGAAATATATATATATATATATATATATATATATATATATATATATATATATATATATATATATATATATATATATATATATATATATATATATATTCCAGCAGTCACCGGGCGGCAGGTGGGGAGACACCCTGGACAGGCCCCAGGCCTGGGCATCCAGCATCCCCGTGACCCTGTGGGCAGGATAAGTGGTTCAGATAATGGATGGCTATGTATATAGTATCTCAACACTAGAAGAAAGAAGTATATATCAGTAGAAATATAAACACAACAAACAACAAAATAAAATGGCTCAATACAGAATATAAGAAAAATCCTAAACATAATCCATAAATATATTAAGATATATATCTATAGAAAAGAAAATCTGGTGATCGGGCAGCATGGTGGTGCAGTAGTTAGCACGGTCACCTCACAGCAAGAAGGTTCTGGGTTCGAGCCCCGGGGTAGTCCAACCTTGGGGTCGTCCCGGGTCGTCCTCTGTGTGGAGTTTGCATGTTCTCCCCGTGTCTGCATAGGTTTCCTCCGGGGGCTCCGGTTTCCTCCCACAGTCCAAACACATGTAGGTCAGGTGAATCAGCCGTACTAAATTGTCCCTAGGTGTGAATGTGTGTGTGTGTGTGTGGTGTGGGGTGGGGGGGTGGGGGGCCCTGTGATAGTCTGGTGGCCTCTCCAGGGTGTCTCCCCGCCTGCTGCCCAATGACTGCTGGGATAGGCTCCAGCATCCCCGCGACCCTGAGAGCAGGATGAGCAGTTTGGATAATGGATGGATGGATCTATCAAAAGTCTATAGAATACACAATATAAAGAATATACTTGAATACACTATAAATGTAATGAAACATAAACATGGGGTAGCATACTATACGCATGTGTGCAACGTAGTTAACGTTTTAAAAATGAGAGCGATGGAAATTCACCATGAGCAAAGTTACTGAAGGAGAGAAACAGAGTGGGGATTGGTTGAGACAGATTGTGGGGAAGCCTGGCCTGAGTGACTAAAATGTAGGAGGCAGACTCAGAGCTGTTTCCATTCAACCAACGTGATTTATTTGCAGGGTGTGGCTACATGAAACCACATACAAATATGGACAAAGCAAAGGAAACAACAAAACTCAATTCTTAATAGAACTTAAATTAACAGTACATGCACACATCTACACCCTGACGTCCTACCCCCCTAACAACCCCAGAGCAACTGCTTGAATAGTCCCTTGGAGTTGATCAGCAGCACCTGAGTTCAGGCTGCACCACTGTGGCAGGGAAAGCCAACACCTGTTAACCATTAGATGGATGATGGGACAAATGGTGTGTTCTCACCCGCTTTGTCACACAGATACTGTGTAGCTGGGGGTTCCGAGAGTTCTGTTACACAGAGGTTTTTGTAGAGAGGTATTGCTTTGGGCAGGGAAGATTTCCTGTATCGAACCGTATGACAGCAAAGCTGAACCAGTCTGAGAAAGTGTTCCACTGTCTGGCAAGTAAGTGTTGGAGTGGGTGGTCAGGATTATCCATAATGGATAACAGTTTGTTCACTGTCCTCCTCTCCATCACAACTTCAGATGTGTCTGCTTTTCAGCCAGTGACGGAGCCAGCCTTCTTAATCAGCTTATTAAGTCTGTTGGTGTCGCTGGCTCCAATGCTGCTCCCCTAGCAGACTACAGCGAGTACAGTCACCTGGCCACAACAGACTGGTAGAAGATTTCCAACATCTTGCTGCACACGATAAAGGATCTCAACTTCCTCAGGAAATAGTCTGCTCATCCCCTTCTTATTTACAGCCTCAGTGTTGGTCTTCCAGTTCAGTCTGTTGTCAGTGTGGATGCCCGGGTACTTGTAGTCCTCCACCACATTAGCAGCATCTCCCAGAATACACAGGGGTTATGTAGCCGTCCTCTTCCTTCTGAAGTCGATCACCATCTCCCTGGTCTTGGCCACGTTCAGAAGCAGATGATTTCTTCCAGCCCACTCCTCAAAATAGTCCACCAGTGCTCTGTACTCTCCTCCCACCCATCACTTATACACCCAATCACTGCAGAATCGCCAAAGAACTTCTGCTAGTGGCATGACCCAGAGTTGTACTGAAATGAAAGTCTGTGGTGTACAAGGTGAAAAGGAAGGGAGACAGCACGGTCCCCTGTGGAGCTCCTGTACTACTCACCACCATTTCAGACAGAACATTACCCGGTCAGACAAACTGCAGTCTACCTATCCAGTAGTCGGTAATCCAGGAGATGGTTGGCATGTCTACCCCCATGGCTTGCAACTTCTCCCTCAGCAGCAGTGGCTGGATGGTGTTGAATGCACTGGAGAAATCAAAGAATTTCCTTCTCACAGTGCAACTGGTTCCATCCACATGCAAGTGAGCTTGCTGCAGCAGGTGACTCCCAGATGAGGTTGGTGAGCAAACTGCAGAGGGTCCAACAATTGATTTCATCTGCGGTCTAAGGTGGGCAAAGACCTGTCTTTTTTAACACCCGCATCACATGAGATGTGAGGGCAACAGTTTGATAGCCATTGTGGCCAGATGGAGTCGTCTTCTTGGGAACCGCAACAAGGTAAGCCGTCTTCCACAGCACTGGTATTTTCTCCTGGTTCAGGCCTAGGTTGAAGAAGTTTCTGTCTGCAGAATAGCAGACAGCTGGCTGGCACAGGTCCTAAGAATGCGGGGGCTGATACCATCAGGGCCTCTGGCCTTGCCTTGGTGGAGTCTCTCCAGCTTCCTCCTGTAGGAAGGAGTCTTTGTACTTCCTCAGCTTCTCCCTCAGGTCATGCTGTACACTCCTCAGTTCTTCCCTATCCCAAGACCTGAAGGCGGTCTTCTTATTATTAAGAATTACTTTCAGGTCACTGATGACTTGGTGCTTATTACTAGGGAAGCCGCGTACAGTCCGGGCCAGCAAGGTGGTGTGTTCACAGAATTTGATGTATTCTGTGATACAGTCTGTCATGCTGTTGATGTCCTCCACCCGTAGCACATAGAGCACATCCCAGTCTGTGGACTTAAACCAATCCTGGAGTGCCTCATTAGCCTCCTGAGTCCACCTCCTCACAGTGTTGTGGATACAGCCTGCCGCTGGACAAGAGTGACGTACTTTGGTGTCAGCAGTACCAGATTATGATCAGATCTGCTGGGGGGGGGGCAGTTGCACTGTATGCATCCTTAGCATTTGCATACAGGAGGTCCAGTGTTTTATTGACTCTAGTGGGGCAGTAAAACATACCGATAACATGTTGGTAATGTTTTGTCCAGTGTGATATGATTGAAGTCCACAGTAATGGCTACCAAAGCACTGGCATGCTGAGTTTGAAGGCTTGCAACAGTGGAGTGAATGGTGTTGCACGCTACCTCTGCATCAACTGATGGAGGAATGTAGACAATGGCAGATGGGAACTCCCTCGGCAAACAATATGGATGCATCCCCCGCAGTGAGCAGTTCAATGTCTGGGCCACAAAAGTTCCTTCACATTGACATGTCTGGGATTGTACCAACTTTCACTAACATACAGTGCAATCCCTCCTCCCCTCTTCTTACTGGTCCTTATGCTCTCCCTGTCTGCCCGAACAGTCCTGAAGCCAGACACAGCCGCACTGGGGTCTGGGAAGTGCAAGTGCAGCCATGTCTCCATGAAACACAAAATGCTGCGTTCACGGTATTCCCTCTGGGTCTTGACAGCATGCTGAGCTCATTCATCTTATTGCCCAAAGACCTCCCATTCCCCATGATGATCGCTGGAATAGGAGGGTTATATTTTCTCTCCTTTGCTCTCCGCTCAGCTCCAACTCTGCAACCCCGGCATCACCTGTGTTCAGGCGTCGCTCCGGGCAGTAGCGCTGGTTTACTCAACACCAGCAGCTGGTAGCGTGAGAAAACAATGCCCTCCCTCCTCTCTGCAGGCCTCGCTATTACAAAGAGTGTAGGAAGTCACAGTAGGACCAGGAAAAAAAGAAGCCATTGCTGCTAACTCACTGAAAAAAAAAGTTAAAAAAAACCACACACAAACAAGAAAATAAGAAGACAAAGTGATGAAAAATCAAAATGCACAACGGGAGCTGCTGCACCAGGCTGCTGTCTAGCATGGTGCCATCGTCATCTCTCTCTCTCTATATGATGGATATAAAAAAGCCTACACACCCCTGTTAAAATGGCAGGTTATTGTGATGTCAGAGAACAGAGCTGCGCAGTGGTTGACCGACAGGTGTGTAGGAGAAGATCCAGGGGCAACAAGGCAGGAAGAAACCCCCGCAGACTGGCAGGCAAACTCCGTTACTCAGTACCGTACGCTGTATGTCGCTGGCGGGTGTGTCGTGTGTTTGGGTTTTAGGATTTCATGATATTCTTGTGGTGACTTATCTTGAAATATAAATAAGTATATTTATAATCACAAAAACAATCATTTTCTCTTAACCAAGTCACGTTCAAGTCCAAGTCAAGCCTTAAGTCACATGTCATGAAGTCACAGTCGAGTCTTTCTTTAAGTCCAAAGCTCATCGAATGTGTGACTCAGTAAGTCTAATTTGAGCAAAGCCGTCTGACTCTGGTGTCCCACCTCTAGTATCCCACAATTCATTTGGTCACTCTTGTACTCCTGTTTTACCACTAGCAATGCAATCAAAATATATAGAACATGCCCATTTTTTTCTTTTCTTTTTTTCTCATATCTTTTATTTTATTGTTATTATGACTTATTATTTTATCTAAGCGCTTTGAGTGGCTGTTGCAGCTAGAAAAGCGCTGTATAAATGCAATCCATCCATCCATCCATCCATCCATCCATCCATGAATCCCTGCATGCAGTGTGTGTTATATGATGTTGCTTAGTATTGTTCACACATGCCTGTCTTGCAGAGGAGTGCAACAAGGACTGTCCATTCAGTGGAGTGTGCCTGGTGGACACGCTGGGTGCACGCTGCTCCTGCGAGCCCATACAGTGCGATGGCACCTATAAGCCCTTGTGTGGCAAGGACGGGCGTACCTACGCCAACGACTGTGAGCGCCGTAAGGCTGAGTGCCATGCCAAAGCCCACATCATCATCAAGCAGCAAGGGCCATGCGGTAAGTTCAACTGAAGGAAGGTGGAGTTGAGGGGAATGCTTCGCTTTTTTATCTCTGCCCCCCCCCCCCTTATCCCTCGATCTAACTTTACTGATGTTTAGACGGGTTTTTGATTTGTGTTTTCCAGACTAAATGTAAAACATGTCTATGTTTCATGTGTGTTATTCAAAGAGTGGAAATGTGAACAGACAATATGTATGCCTTGTTTTTAAAACTATTCCTTCACTTTCATACACTTCCTATTTCCTAATGCCAGTCACATGCCATCTCTTCATGTCACACCATGGATGAAATCCCACCTTTGTGTCTCATGAATCGCCCTGTCTGTAATTCCTGCAGTGGTGCCAGTCGTCCATGTGTTATCTTCAGTCCTGTCTGTTCTCCTGTCTGACGCTCTCTGTGTGTGAAGGTCTTCTTTCTTGTTGCAGTGCATCAGTCCGCCCGCCACTCTGTCTGTCTTTGTCCTGTCTCTGTCCTCGTCTACATGGAGGTGTCTCGCTGTCTTGGAGACACACTACTCGCTGCAGAATGTGAGGGAGGAGGTGCAGCCACAGCTCCACTGGTGGACTGCTCCCACCTTCTGTGGGCTTGAATAGCCCCTCTTCTACTCTCCTTCAAGTGGACAAAGACCAGATTTGTCTTGGCTTGTTTTCTACTGCTCTGTCTTGCTCTCCTTCTCTCACACCTTGTGTCACTCTTCCAGACTTTCTCTTCATCTCCCTTCCTCTTCCTCCTCTCCTCGTCTTTTCAATTAACTGCTGCTTCAATTGAAATGTCCCACTAAAACAGGATTGGTGTGACTCCCAGAACGTTGAATCAGTTCATCTGGACACAATTTGTAGTGGGAGAAACGTTCCATCACTCAACTAAGAGTACATCTGTCGCCATCTTATAATGCTGTGAATGAAGGAAGCTATTCCCCATCCTCTGTGACTAGTACACGTGGACTCTCTACCTCTAGTTAGTGGTCAATCCTCTGTGTCTAGTACACATGGACACTGTACCTCTAGTTCGTGATCAATCCTCTGTGACTAGTACACATGGACACTGTACCTCTAGTTAGTGGTCAGTCCTCTGTGACTAGTACACATGGACACTGTACCTCTAGTTAGTGATCAATCCTCTGTGTCTAGTACACATGGACACTGTACCTCTAGTTAGTGATCAATCCTCTGTGACTAGTACACGTGGACACTGTACCTCTAGTTAATGGTCAATCCTCTGTGACTAGTACACGTGGACACTGTACCTCTAGTTAATGGTCAATCCTCTGTGTCTAGTACACGTGGACACTGTACCTGTAGTTAGTGGTCAGTCCTCTGTGACTAGCACACATGGACACTGTACTTCTGGTTAATGGTCAATCCTCTGTGACGAGAACATGTGGACACTGTACCTCTAGTTAATGGTCAATCCTCTGTGACTAGTACACGTGGACACTGTACCTCTAGTTAATGGTCAATCCTCTGTGACTGGTACACGTGGACACTGTACCTCTAGTTAGTGGTCAATCCTCTGTGACTAGTACACATGGACACTGTACCTCTAGTTAGTGGTCCATCCTCAGTGACTAGTACACATGGACACTGTACCTCTAGTTAGTGGTCAATATTCTGTGACTAGTACACATGGACACTGTACCTCTAGTTAGTGGTCCATCCTCAGTGACTACTACACGTGGACACTGTAGCTCTAGTTAGTGGTCCATCCTCAGTGACTAGTACACATGGACACTGTACCTCTAGTTAGTGGTCAATCCTCTGTGACCAGTACACATGGACACTGTACCTCTAGTTAGTGGTCAGCCTCTGTGACTAGTACGCATGGACACTACCTCTAGTTAATGGTCAATCCTCTGTGACTAGTACACATGGACACTGTACCTGTAGTTAGTGGTCAGTCCTCTGTGACTAGTACACATGGACACTGTACCTCTAGTTAGTGGTTAGTCCTCAGTGACTAGTACACATGGACACTGTACCTGTAGTTAGTAGTCAGTCCTCTGTGACTAGTACGCATGGACACTGTACCTCTAGTTAATGGTCAATCCTCTGTGACTAGTACACGTGGACACTGTACCTCTAGTTAGCGGTCAGTCCTCTGTGACGAGTACACGTGGACACTGTACCTCTAGTTAATGGTCAATCCTCTGTGTCTAGTACACGTGGACACTGTACCTCTAGTTAGTGGTCAATCCTCTGTGACTAGTACACATGGACACTGTACCTCTAGTTAATGGTCAATCCTCTGTGACTAGTACACATGGACACTGTACCTCTAGTTAATGGTCAATCCTCTGTGACTGGTACACGTGGACACTGTACCTCTAGTTAGTGGTCAATCCTCTGTGACTAGTACACATGGACACTGTACCTCTAGTTAGTGGTCCATCCTCAGTGACTAGTACACATGGACACTGTACCTCTAGTTAGTGGTCAATATTCTGTGACTAGTACACATGGACACTGTACCTCTAGTTAGTGGTCAATCCTCTGTGACTAGTACACATGGACACTGTACCTGTAGTTAGTGGTCAGTCCTCTGTGACTAGTACACATGGACACTGTACCTCTAGTTAGTGGTTAAGTCCTCTGTGACTAGTACGCATGGACACTGTACCTCTAGTTAATGGTCAATCCTCTGTGACTAGTACACGTGGACACTGTACCTCTAGTTAGCGGTCAGTCCTCTGTGACGAGTACACGTGGACACTGTACCTCTAGTTAATGGTCAATCCTCTGTGTCTAGTACACGTGGACACTGTACCTCTAGTTAGTGGTCCATCCTCAGTGACTAGTACACATGGACACTGTACCTCTAGTTAGTGGTCAATATTCTGTGACTAGTACACATGGACACTGTACCTCTAGTTAGTGGTCCATCCTCAGTGACTACTACACGTGGACACTGTAGCTCTAGTTAGTGGTCCATCCTCAGTGACTAGTACACATGGACACTGTACCTCTAGTTAGTGGTCAATCCTCTGTGACCAGTACACATGGACACTGTACCTCTAGTTAGTGGTCAGCCTCTGTGACTAGTACGCATGGATACTACCTCTAGTTAATGGTCAATCCTCTGTGACTAGTACACATGGACACTGTACCTGTAGTTAGTGGTCAGTCCTCTGTGACTAGTACACATGGACACTGTACCTCTAGTTAGTGGTTAGTCCTCAGTGACTAGTACACATGGACACTGTACCTGTAGTTAGTAGTCAGTCCTCTGTGACTAGTACGCATGGACACTGTACCTCTAGTTAATGGTCAATCCTCTGTGACTAGTACACGTGGACACTGTACCTCTAGTTAGCGGTCAGTCCTCTGTGACGAGTACACGTGGACACTGTACCTCTAGTTAATGGTCAATCCTCTGTGTCTAGTACACGTGGACACTGTACCTCTAGTTAGTGGTCAATCCTCTGTGACTAGTACACATGGACACTGTACCTCTAGTTAATGGTCAATCCTCTGTGACTAGTACACATGGACACTGTACCTCTAGTTAATGGTCAATCCTCTGTGACTGGTACACGTGGACACTGTACCTCTAGTTAGTGGTCAATCCTCTGTGACTAGTACACATGGACACTGTACCTCTAGTTAGTGGTCCATCCTCAGTGACTAGTACACATGGACACTGTACCTCTAGTTAGTGGTCAATATTCTGTGACTAGTACACATGGACACTGTACCTCTAGTTAGTGGTCAATCCTCTGTGACTAGTACACATGGACACTGTACCTGTAGTTAGTGGTCAGTCCTCTGTGACTAGTACACATGGACACTGTACCTCTAGTTAGTGGTTAAGTCCTCTGTGACTAGTACGCATGGACACTGTACCTCTAGTTAATGGTCAATCCTCTGTGACTAGTACACGTGGACACTGTACCTCTAGTTAGCGGTCAGTCCTCTGTGACGAGTACACGTGGACACTGTACCTCTAGTTAATGGTCAATCCTCTGTGTCTAGTACACGTGGACACTGTACCTCTAGTTAGTGGTCCATCCTCTGTGACTAGTACACATGGACACTGTACCTCTAGTTAATGGTCAATCCTCTGTGACTAGTACACATGGACACTGTACCTCTAGTTAATGGTCAATCCTCTGTGACTAGCACACATGGACACTGTACCTCTAGTTAATGGTCAATCCTCTGTGACGAGTACACGTGGACACTGTACCTCTAGTTAGTGGTTAGTCCTCTGTGTCTAGTACACATGGACACTGTACCTCTAGTTAATGGTCAATCCTCTGTGTCTAGTACACGTGGACACTGTACCTCTAGTTAGTGGTCAATCCTCTGTGACTAGTACACATGGTCACTGTACCTGTAGTCAGTGGTCAGTCCTCTGTGACTAGTACACATGGACACTGTACCTGTAGTTAGTGGTCAGTCCTCTGTGACTAGTACACATGGACACTGTACCTGTAGTTAGTGGTTAGTCCTCACTGACTAGTACGCATGGACACTGTACCTGTAGTTAGTAGTCAGTTCTCTGTGACTAGTACGCATGGACACTGTCCCTGTAGTTAGTGGTCAGTCCTCTGTGACTAGTACACATGGACACTGTACCTGTAGTTAGTGGTCAATCCTCTGTGACTAGTACACATGGACACTGTACCTCTAGTTCACATTGACACTGTACCTCTAGTTAGTGCTCATGGCAATTTGCATATGAAACTGATCGCTGGTTTGGGTCATTATGCCACTGTATTTTTTATAAGGATGGGGACACCTGCAAGTCAGGTGAAACAGTGTATTGTTTATAATGGTGGGATGGACACCTGCAGTCAGGTGAGACACTGTATTGTTTATAATGGTGGGATGGACACCTGCAGTCAGGTGAGACACTGTATCGTTTATAATGGTGGGATGGACACCTGCAGTCAGGTGAGACACTGTATTGTTTATAAGGGTGGGATGGACACCTGCAGTCAGGTGAGACACTGTATTGTTTATAAGGGTGGGAGGGACACCTGCAGTCAGGTGAGACACTATTGTTTATAAGGGTGGGGACACCCGCAGTCAGGTGAGACACTGTATTGTTTATAAGGGTGGGGACACCCGCAGTCAGCTGAGACTGACGAAGTGATGAAACGTGTCTCCCACTACACCTTGTGTCCAGGTGAACTGATTCAACCTTCTGGGATTTCCTCACCTGGATTATTGAGCATGCATCAAGACATTTGTTTGACTGTTTTTCGTCCAACCAAAACTCCCTCTCTCTTCCCTTCCCTCCCACCACCTTACACCCCCTACTTTGCATGCATGCTGACTTCACCTTATCGCCTCCCAGCAGGTTCTTTTCTGCATTTGTACATGTTATTTTTTACTTGAATGTGACCGACTACAAAGTTGACTGTAAAGTTCTCGGTCTCCGACACACATTTCCATCAAATTGAACCCACAGAGGGCATTTTTGTGGTTGACGTAAATTTACAAAAATAATTTATTGGTTGGGGATGGGGGTTTAATGCTTGCAGTGCTGGGAAAACCACACCCTCATTTGCTCCCACAGTAAAGGCAGCTGTAAACTAGTGTACGAGTTGACAGTGTGTACTCTCCGGCTCCCTCTACTGAACGTTGTTGGGTGAAAAACAGTGCAGTGCAGGCTGTTAAATCCTAGTCAAGCAGATTCATCTAGGGGCGTCTGGGTGGTGTAGTGGTCTACTCCGTTGCCTGCCAACACGAGGATCACCAGTTCGAATCCCCGTGCTACCTGCAGCTTGGTCAGGCATCCCTACAGACACAACTGGCCATGTTGGATGAGAAGCCGGATGTGGGTATGTGTCCTGGTCGCTGTACTAGCGCTTCCTCTGGTCAGTCGGGGTGCCTGCTTGGGGGGAGGGGGAACTGGGGGGAATAGTGTGATCTTCCCATGCGCTACGTCCCCCTGTTGAAACTCCTCACTGTCAGGTGAAAAGAAGCAGCTGGTGACTCCACATGTATGGGAGGAGGAGGCATGTGGTAGTCTGCAGCCCTCCCCAGATCAGCAGAGGGGGTGGAGCAGTGACCGGGACGGCTTGGAAGAGTGGGGTAATTGGCCGGATACAATGGACCTATCGCTAAGCCCTGCCCCCCTTAAGTTTCTGTTGCTGTTCTGTTGACATACGTTTGTGTACATATTGCCAAAGCATGTAAAACAACACAACAACACAACACAACAATGATTATAATAATAACAGCAACAACAACAATGATTATGATATCAAACAACAACAGTAGCAATAGGGTTAGGGTTAGGAAAATATAAATCTTGCTGCAATGCTCGCTGCTGGCCCCCCTCCCAGGACCACCTGCAGCTTACCTGCGTCCTCCATTTCCTGCTACTCTGGAGTCACATGTTCCAGCTCCTTGACAAAAGCCCGGCGCTGTTTTTCAAATCTGTCACATTTAAGGAGGAAGTGCACCTCTGTCTCCACCTCATCTGTCATGCACTGACCACATGTTCGATGCTCTTTTGGCAACCACGTCTTTTTATGTCTCCCCTTTCCAATGGCTAGACTGTGGTCACTGAGCCTGTATTTGGTGAGGATCTGTCACTGCTTCCTGTCTCTGACAGTTAAGAGGTGTTCTTCCAAACCATAGTTTGTTTTTAGGGCCCGATAGACTTCAAGTTTGTTTTGAGTTTTGATTTCAGCATTCCAATGTTTCAGATAATCGTTTTTGCTTTGTTTTATAGCTTGATTTATCCTCATGTTGGTTTGTTTTATAGCTGATTTATCCTCATGTTGGTTTGTTTTATAGCTGATTTATTCTCATGTTGGTTTGTTTTATAGCTGATTTATCCTCATGTTGGTTTGTTTTATAGCTGATTTATCCTCATGTTGGTTTGTTTTATAGCTGATTTATCCTCATGTTGGTTTGTTTTATAGCTGATTTATCCTCATGTTGGTTTGTTTTATAGCTGATTTATCCTCATGTTTGTTTGTTTTATAGCTGATTTATCCTCATATTTGTTTGTTTTATAGTCTGATTTGTTTGTTTTATAGCTGATTTATCCTCATGTTTGTTTGGAATGCAGTGCTGGCCGGAGGTTGGTTGGTCTTAGTATTTGTTAAAGGGTTAGTGAGTCTCAGAGCCAGCTGCTTCAGGGGACTCTTTTCGGGGTTCAGTTCTTGGGTTTTCAGAGCTTTAAAGTGCAATGTATTTGTTGGGCTTGTATTTAAGTGCATCCAGAAATTTAGAGATCTTTTTTGTACATTTATCTATAATGGAAACCGGCCTAATTCTGCCCTACATGCATTGTTTGGTGTTTTCCTTTGTATTTTCAGAATCATTCTACAGAATTCAGCATGTACGGTTTCTGCTGGATGCTTGTCCCATCTAGTGTAGCTGGAAAGACCGAGTGGACCCCATACCTCACTTCCATATAGTGCAATGGGCAGAATGTTAAAGAATTAATTTTTAATTGCATATAGAGCTCTGTGAGCTTTTTCTTTTAGGTTATTCACTGCCCTACTGAAACTCCCTGATGCTGTAATAATTAGACCAAGGTAATAAGTATACTGCATCGTATGCTCTAAGGTGATGCTACCTAGAGTCAACTGGTACCTATTTTCCTGACATCTGGGCTTCTTCTGGAAGATCATTACTTTTGTCTTTTTTGGATTTATTGCCAGGGCCCAGTGCTGGCAATAGTCCTCAAGCAGGTCTAGTAGTTGTTGCAGCCCACCTGCGGTTGGTGACAACAAAAGTAGATCATCTGCATAAAGCAAAAATTTCACTTCCATGTCATACAGGGGGAGACCTGGGGCTGCTGACTGTTCCAGCTGCACCGCCAGTTCATTAATATATATATTAAACAGTGTCGGGCTAAGTCCACAGCCCTGTCTCACCCCTCTATTCTGAGTGAAGAACTCAGTGTGTTTGTCTCCAATCTTAACTGCACATCTGTTGCCCGAATACATTGACTTTATTATGTCATACACTTTACCCCCTACACCACTTTGTAAAAGTTTATAGTATAGTCCTTCATGCCAAATAGAGTCGAAAGCTTTTTTGAAGTCAATAAAACAAGCAAATATTTTTCCATTTTTGGTTTGAGTCACATTTTCATTTATGAGGGTGTGTAGGGTGTAAATATGGTCTGTAGTCCGGTGATTTGGGAGGAAGCCAATTTGACCTTTGCTCAGGACATTGTGTTCGTTAAGGAGGGTTAGAATTTGATCGTTCAAAATGCTATTAAACACCTTCCCCAGACTACTGCTCACACAAATGCCTCTGAAATTATTAGGATCCAATTTGTCTCCGTTTTTATGAATAGGAGTTATGAGTCCTTTGCTCCAGATGTCAGGAAAATATCCCGAACTTAGATCGATGTTGAACAATTTGAGTACTGCCCTTTGCAGCTCAGGTGTGCTGTTTTTAAGCATCTCGCTTCTGATGCTGTCAAGGCCACAAGCTTTATTGGGTTTTAAGGATTTGAGCTTGTGTGCCAATTCTTCTTGTGTTGTTGGAAAATCCAGTGGGTTTTGGTTGTCTTTTATAGTGCATTCGAGCAACTGTAATTTTTGTTTGATCAGATTGCAATTGGAATTTGAGTGTTCTTGTTGGATTTCCAAATAGATATGTTCAAAAGTATTTTTCCAAATTTCTCCATTTTGGATAGGCAGGTCTTGTGGTTTTGTAGAGCTCAAATTATTCCACATTTCCCAGAATTGGTTTTGATGCAGGGAATGTTCTATTTCCTGTAGGGTTCTATCTACATGGCTTTGTTTTTTCATTCTTAATGTGTGTTTATATAGTTTTAATGTTTCGCTATATTTCTTTCTTATATCCATATCTGGAGGTGGGTATTGTTTCAGGTTTGACAATTTACGCAGTTGTTTTCTTATATTTTTACAATCGTTGTCAAACCATTTTTCATTTTCAGATTGTTTCTTTTTTCTGTTGCTGGTCCTTGGTAGGACCATGTTTGCTGCCGTCTGAAATATATAATTGATTTCATTGACAGCTTGGTTGGTACTCTCCTTATTAGTTTCAAACGGTTTGTTAATGAAGTTAGTAATCATATTAAGTAATTTGGATGAATTCAGGATATTGATAAATTTTTCTGCACTGTCTGGAGCCCATCTGTAGGTCTTATTAATTTTGAACAGCTTGCTGGGCTCCTCTATAGGCATTTGAGTCAGGTTAATAGTTTTGAAGAAAATCATAATTTGGTTATGGTCAGAAAGAGGAGTTTGTTGTCTGACAGTGAATGCATTGAAGGAGGTGGGGGTCCATGTCAGTTATTGCATAGTCAACTACACCAGCTCCAAGACCTGAACAACATGTGAACCTTCCCAGAGAGTCTCCTCTGATCCTACCATTAAGCGTGTACAGGCCGGAGGCGCGGCAGAGGTGCACTAGCTCCTTACCAGCCTTGTTCACAGTACAGTCGAGGGAGCTCCTTTTAATGAGGCTTGGTGAGAGGTACAGGGAATGTTGACCAAACACATGTCTGTTACCCTGACGGTCCATGGTATCATGTATTGAACCTGTTCTTGCGTTAAAATCTCCGCACAGTGGCACATTTCCCTGGGCCTGGAAAAGGCTTACCTCTTCATGGAGGTTACTCAGGAAATCCTCATCATAATATGGAGATTCAGTTGGGGGAGAATATAGAGCACAGAGATAGATATCTTTGTTTGATATGCCAATTTTATTGCTGAGTTTTAGCCAGCAGTGGGACGTTCCAATTTTAATTTTTGAAATGGGGTTGGCTAAATATCTTCTGTACCAAATCTCTCTCTCTCTCCCTCTCTCTCTCCCTCTCCCTCTCTCTCTCCCTCTCTCGCTCTGTCTCTCTGTCTCTTGTCTCTCTCTCTCTCTCTCTCTCTCTGTTTATCTGTCTCTGTCTCTCTCTCTCTCTGTTTATCTGTCTCTGTGCAAAGCTGATCCCATACTGTGCACCATCCTACTCAACTGGCTTTAACTTTCAAGCATAAAAATATCCTCTTACCAGTTAAATACTGCATGTGTACCTACCTACCCCCACCACCACTCCCCACCACATGCACACAGTCTCAATCCTTTACCTAATACTTTGTAATGTTTTCATTAAAACATGCAGCTTACCTCAGTGTTATAAAGAATTAAGGGGGCACTGATAAAAATTCTTCACATCATGTTTTCTGTCTTGCCAGAGTACTGGGGTTGTAGCGACCTAAGCCCGTTCTAGCTTTACCTTCAAACCAATCAGCCGAAACATTAAAACAGCCTGCTTAATATTGTGTAGGTCCCCCTTGTGCTGCCAAAACAGCTCTGACCTGTCAAGGCATGGACTCCACAAGACCTCTGAAGGTATCCACTGGTATCTGGCACGAAGACGTTAGCAGCAGACCCTTTAAGTTCTGTAAGTTGCGAGGTGGAGCCTCCATGGATCAGACTTGTTCTTCCAGCATATCCTACAGATGCTCGATCAGATTGAGATCTGGGGAATTTGGAGGCCAAAGCAAACACCTTGAACTCTTTGTCATGTTGCTCAAACCATTCCTGAATAATGTGTGCAGTGTGGCAGGGCGCATCATCCTGCTGGAAGAGGCCCCTGCCATCAGGGAATACCGTTGCCATGAAGGGTGTACCTGGTCTGCAACCATGTTTAGGTAGGTGGTACGTGTCAAAGTAACATCCAAATGAATGCCAGGACCCAAGGTTTCCCAGTATATCAATGCCCAGAGCATCACCCTTCCCCGCCAGCTTGCCTTCTTCCCATAGTGCAGCGGTGGCTAACCATGTGCCATGGAGAGAGCCATGTGTATGCAGGTTTTCATTCCAACCCGACTCCACACCAGGTGATTTCTGACTGGAATGAAAACCTGCATACACATGGCTCTCTCCATGGCACATGGTTAGCCACCCCTGCCATAGTGCATCCTGTGGCCATCTCTTCCCCAGGTAAATGATGCACAAACACCTGGCAGTCCACAAAATATTCAAGAAAACGTGATCAGACCAGGCCAGCTCCGTCCATTGCTTCATGGTCCAGTTGTGATGCTCACGTGCCCATTGTAAGGCACTTTTGACAGTGGACAGGGGTCATCATGGGCAGTCTGACCGGTCTGCAGCTAAACCGCTCCATACACAGCAAACTGTGATGCACTGTGTGTTCTGACACCTGTCTGTCATAGCCAGCATTACGTTTTTCAACAATCTGAGCTACAGTAGCTCTTCTTTGGGATCGGACCAGACAGGCTGGCCTTCACTCTCCACGTGCATCAGTGAGTCTTGGGCACCCATGACCCTGTCGCCAGTTCACCGGTTGTCCAAGGAAGGACAACCGGTGTCCCAGTCGTCTAGCCATCACAATTTGGCCCTTGTCAAAGTCGCTCGGATCCTTACACTTGCCCATTTTTACTGCTTTCAACACAACAACTTCAAGAACTGACTGTTCACCTGCTGCCTGATATATCCCACCCCTTGACAGGGGCCACTGTAACGAGATAATAAATGGTATTCACTTACCTGTCACGGGTTTTAATGTTTTGGCTGATCAGTGTATATGCCATTATGATACTGTTATTGAGACATGAGTGTGCAAACCTGGCTTCAGTTTAATGAAGACAGCTAGTTGGAATGGCAAAAACTGAAGCAGACACGTCTCTGATGTTCATATTCCTTATCTGCCTCGGCCCAGGAGCTTGCCTTTTTTAAATTATTAAGCAGAGAGCCTTTTTTTCTTTTTAGTCTTTCTTTTTTTCTTCATCTCTACATGTCTTCTCTCTTCCTTCTATCGCTCTCTCTTTCTCATGTCGGTTCCACCGGCTTTAGTTGAAGCAGAGCTGCTCACTGAAATGCAAATGGCTGTCTTTGAACGGGTACACTTGGAACGTCAATTAATCCAGCCACTTACCTGCCCAAAGTAAGCTGCACAGCCATCGTTAGGAGCTGATTTGATCTCCATTGTGCGACTGGGCCATGGTTTTAGCCAGTGTCCTCGTAATACTGATATATGTGGACACTTCAAAGATCTGCGGTACCCAGGGATAGGTACAGACTAGAGGAAATGATTAAGAAGCTAAGGAAAAAGAATGTAGGTGTCCTGGCAACAAGAATGTGTAGCATTCCCATGGTAACCTCTTAACCCCCACCCACCCCACTGCCACTACCACTGCCACCACGACCATCATCCTTTTTTAACACTAACCCTGCTGCTTCCTATCAGTGAGTCCTTGTACCTATAAACTGACTTCCCTCACAGTCCCTTTACTCCTTCCTTCCCCAGGCCCTTTACTCCTTCCTTCCCAAGGCCCTTTACTCCTTCCTTCCCAAGGCCCTTTACTCTTTCCTTCCCCAGGCCCTTTACTCCTTCCTTCCCAAGGCCCTTTACTCTTTCCTTCCCAGAGCCCTTTACTCTTTCTTTCCCCAGGCCTTTACTCTTTCCTTCCCCAGGCCCTTTACTCCTTTCTTCCCCAGGCCCTTTACTCTTTCCTTCCCCAGGCCCTTTACTCCTTTCTTCCCCAGGCCCTTTACTCCTTTCTTCCCTAGGCTCTTGAGCTCCACTTGCTATCTATCTTACTATCTATCTTACTATCTCTTACTATCTGCTGGGGGAAACGGAATTTCGTTTCTTTTGTGTACACAAGTACATGAAAGAAATGACAATAAATTGTTCCTGATTCCTGATCTCCTCTCTGCTTCTCCTCCTCTTCTATGCAGTTCTCTCTAAATGTACAAATTATCTAATTGTTGCCTGTGTATTTGTGTGTGTGTGTGTGTGTGTGTGTGTGTGTGTGTGTGTGTGTGTGTGTGTGTGTGTGTGTGTGTGTGTGTGTGCGTGCGTGCGTGCGTGCGTGCGTGCGTGCGTGTGCGTGCGTGCGTGTGCGTGTGCGTGTGCATATTTGTGGGATGTGGGTGGCTCAGATCTGCATGTGCCCAGCCCATGCCTGGAGAAGGTGTGCCAGCACGGCGCTGTGTGTGTGGTGAAGAACGGTGAGCCTGTGTGTGAATGCCCTGAGGTGTGCCCACAGATGCTAGATGCAGTGTGTGGAAGTGATGGACACAGCTACAGTAACCCCTGTGAAATGCGGGCCATGGCCTGTGCAATGCAGCGGGCCATCCAAATCCAACACAAAGGACCCTGTGGTGAGTGCCATATGCTCATTTATTATGTCATCACTGAGGGCCATAAAGTCATGCATATCTGACATGCAATGAATTCTCACTTCCCATGGCTTATAATACATGCAATACAATAACCAATACATGGCCATTCATCGCTATCACATATAAGTTGTGATGTGGCCTTCAGGGAACCCCAGCTCCTCGTGTAACTGCTACTTGCACCCCGTAAACCCAGCCTGGTTACCAAACACCAATTAACACACTGTTATAGTGTTCCAGCTCTCTCCTAGCTGTACCTTGCTGCTCCTCTACTCGTTTACCAGTACAAGCCTCCGAATTTCAATGACCTTTGAGTGAAGATAAACTTCACGTCCACTAAAAGATAGATTAGGGCATACTTAGCTGTAATTGGCTACATGACTCATGTCTTCCTATGGCAGAGTATACACCAGTCCCATGGCAGTGACAGTTGAGTTTCTAGAGATATCTAGAAAGTTCAGAGTCACAAAATGAGCACAAGGCCATATTTTATATTAGATAAGTCCTCCTCAGCAAAGACTCTCAATAGCTTAATGAGGTCTTGTAAGGTCAAATTCTACTATAGTCTTATTGGTAACTGAATATTTTTTGTGTTTACAATCCAGCTATTTACTTTGCAAGCCCAACGGTTAAGACTCCTGTTATCACCTTGACACCTTGGAATTTTTCTTT
Organism: Lampris megalopsis; assembly: GCA_022114975.2. Lineage (NCBI taxonomy): Eukaryota > Metazoa > Chordata > Actinopteri > Lampriformes > Lampridae > Lampris > Lampris megalopsis. Next base: position 10,322,644 of record JAJHIY020000427.1, on the reverse strand, counting down.
TTTTTTTTTTTATAAATTTATTTCTGATTTTTCCCTTTTTTCTCCCAATTTAGTGGCCAATTGATCCCTATTTTAATTCAAACACCCACCTTCGTACTACATGCGTTCGCCAACTGCATCTCTCCGGCCGGCAGCCTCGAAGGAAAGCGCCTCCCCACTTTCGTGACAAGGCGAATCCAAGCCGAACCACTGTTTTTCCGACACACACAGAGACGCATTCACATGACGAACACAAGCCGACTCCGCCCCCCTCCCGAAGACAGCGTTGCCAATGATTGCTGCTTCATCGAGTCCGGCCATAGTCGGATCTGACGAGACCGGGGCGCGAACCCCAGTCCCCAGTGGGCAACTGCATCGACACCAAGCCGATGCTTAGACCGCTACGCCACCGCGGACCACACCTTGGAATTTTTCTGTACCTAATTCAATACACAATTTAGCCATTCTAGGTTTTTATTCTTTCTATTTTAAAGACCATAGCTATGAATATGACTGACTCTGTAATAAATGGCCAGGTAAAAGGGAATTTGAGAGTGGCTGTGTTAGTTAGCAGGTGCTTAGGCTTATTACAGCTAGAAGAGAAAGATCTGTTGCAGAATATATGCTATGACACTCAGCCTAGGAAGGGAGAAAAAGAACAAAAAATGGTAAATCCAAGGAAAGGATAGAAAAATGAACAGAAGTCCCCAAAAATATTCCATGTTGAATGTAAGGATAAAACACAAATCAACACAAAGGTAGCAGCTATGACTATGTCCAATGGTAGCGGGCTCCAGCAAGCTGTCAGGGTCTTGTCACTTGTCCAAACCAAACCTTTTCCGTCTCTAAGGAGCTTTACCCCAGCTTATATGGTGGTACCCCCAATCACAGAGTCAACCATTCCGACATAAATCAGCATCTCCCTATGAATAATATTTATGGCTGAGCAATTTTCTCTTGTTTTTATGTTTGACTCATTCTAAATGCAGCACAAAAAGGGTTCTACTATGATATGACAATAGGCAGTTAACAGATAACTTTTTGTCTGATCAGCCCTCTGCCTCCTCCACACTGGGCACGTTCCTGTGGAAGCCCTTCAGGACAGGGCTTGGGGTTATGGTAGGGCTGCTCCATGACAGGTCCTCTCTGGTGTGATGTATGCGAATGAACTGAACAGCCAGTAGAATCACCAATGGAACTTAAAACGTCAGTCTAGTGACTAACCTCATTTGTATGAAGCACTGAGCTATGTCAGATTGCCTTGACATAGTATGTCAGTGGTTTATGTTGGCCATCAACATGCAGCTTCCTTTTCTCTCTGCCATCTACTGCCAAATTTCTGTCAACAATTTCAGTAGGGGCATGGCTGCCATAGGTAAATGGCAGGTCTTTCTGCAGTAATGAATAGTCTTTATTTCAAAAAGCAGAGGGGGTAGAGCTACTGAAGGGCTCGGTGTGTAAACCAGCACTGGGGATTGTTCTTGGCTCCCAGAGGGCCCGGCTTGTGTCAGTGCAATTGTGTAATAAAATGCTGAGGTAAGGTTTCTGAGTGGAGGCAGCTAACAAATGATGGTGACAATAATTTACATTAATTCTAAGCTGTTTGCACAGCTTTATATGGCTAAAGTGACTGAACTTAGCTATGATCTCACCTCATTATCACAGGCAAATCACTGCTGATATGCAGTACATGTTTAAAAACCAGCGAGAGAGAGAGAGAGAGAGAATATGTTGTGATAGAGATGGACTCTGGTTTCCAATAGAAAATGAACTGTATGTGTGCTTCAGTACAGTACATACATTACATATACACTCACTGGCCACTTTATTAGGTACACCTTGCTAGTACCGGGTTGGACCCCCTTTTGCCTTCAGAACTGCCTTAATCCTTCGTGGCATAGATTCAACAAGGTATTGGAAACATTCCTCAGAGAGTTTGGTCCATATTGACATGATAGCATCACGCAGTTGCTGCAGATTTGTCGGCTGCACATCCATGATGCGAATCTCCCGGTCCACCACATCCCAAAGGTGCGCTATTGGATTGAGATCTGGTGACTGTGGAGGCCATTTGAGTACAGTGAACTCATTGTCATATTCAAGAAACCAGTCTGAGATGATTCGAGCTTTATGACATAGTGCGTTATCTTGCTGGAAGTAGCCATCAGAAGATGGGAACACTGTGGTCATAAAGGGATGGACCTGGTCAGCAACAATACTCAGGTAGGCTGTGGCGTTGACACGATGCTCAATTGGTACTAAGGGGCCCAAAGTGTGCCCAGAAAATATCCCCCACACCATTACACCACCACCACCAGCCTGAACCGTTGATACAAGGCAGGATGGATCCATGCTTTCATGTTGTTGACGCCAAATTCTGACCCTACCATCCGAATGTCGCAGCAGAAATCGAGACTCATCAGACCAGGCAACGTTTTTCCAATCTTCTATTGTCCAATTTTGGTGAGCCTGTGCGAATTGTAGCCTCAGTTTCCTGTTCTTAGCTGACAGGAGTGGCACCCAGTGTGGTCTTCTGCTGCTGTAGCCCATCTGCCTCAAGGTTCGACGTGTTGTGCATTCAGAGATGCTCTTCTGCATACCTCGGTTGTAATGAGTGGTTATTTGAGTTACTGTTGCCTTTCTGTCAGCTCGAACGAGTCTGGCCATTCTCCTCTGACCTCTGGCATCAACAAGGCATTTTTGCCCACAGAACTGCCGCTCACTGGATATTTTCTCTTTTTCGGACCATTCTCTGTAAACGCTAGAGATGGTTGTGCGTGAAAATCCCAGTAGATCAGCAGTTTCTGAAATACTCAGACCAGCCCGTTTGGCACCAACAACCATGCCACGTTCAAAGTCACTTAAATCACCTTTCTTCCCCATTCTGATGCTCGGTTTGAACTGCAGCATATCGTCTTGACCATGTCTACATGCCTAAATGCATTGAGTTGCTGCCATGTGATTGGCTGATTAGAAATTTGCATTAACGAGCAGTTGGACAGGTGTGCCTAATAGTGGCCGGTGAGTGTATGTGTATATACATCTCTGCTGGGGTCTTAATGCTGCCCCCATGAGTCCGGTCCTGACTTTATTTCCTCCCTGCAGGGATGGAGAAGCAGTGATAATGTGCATGGCTCAGGTGCGGCCTCATAGCAGTAGAAGTGACGTTTGTACTCTTTCCGACTGATTCATTTATGTTGGCGTGGCCGTGACCTTGTTGGGTGGATTGGAAGAAATGTGCTTGCTTAATCAGCCCTCTAGCAAGACACCACATGCTCAGAAAAGGCCAGATGAGATGCACTACAGTCATTTGAAAAAGGGAAGATAGAAATCCCTCAGTCTCCCACAGGTTTGGGAAAAGATATTAAGTAAGAAATGTGTGAGTGGACAGGGAAAGAAAATCGGCAGAGGGAAGAGGGGGGGTAAAGTATTAAATGTGGGGGAGAAGTGTGATGGAGGTAAATAAGACGAGAGAGAGCACAGAGAGGGGAGGGAGGCAGTCATCAGCAGGGCAGTTGTCAAGGCCTAGGTAGGGTCACAGGCCTTCAAAACACAATCCAGCAGACTTCTTTCTCTACACAGGGATTCCCCACCAGTCTCCCTCCCATGATCCAGGCTGTATTTCTGTGAGGATATCAACAAAATACCTACTACTAGCTTTCGATTTTTTTTTCTGTCACAGCACACTCCCTCATGCTGTGAAAACCACTCTCTACCTCCTTCCACACCCATACACTAAAACCTCATGCCCTACGACCAAGCCCTCAGGGAGGAGAGCAGTGGCCTTTACTTCCAGCGTGGTGCTAACATCTGCCTGGGCTTCGCGTCAGAAGCTAGCATGTGGGGTTGCCAGACATTGTAGTGCCCCAGGTGTGAGGGGCAGGAACTGATAAAGAACCAAGGCCATTGTCAGGACACAGGACCTGATGAAGGATGATAATCACCACCGTCCTGGGATTTCCTTTTTCCTGCTCTCTGGACGAGAGAAGGGCTGTGACAGATGTCCCTGCTCATCCGTGATCTGTGTGAGCTATGTTGGACCAACTGCTTGGCTTTTTCTTATCTACACTAAATGTCTCACTCCGCGCTCACAGCTAACAAGCTCATTTGATATATCTTTGCTAAAGCAAAGAAATAACTTGTTTCACCATTGTCTGAATTAAAAATTAATTAGAGTAAAAATGATTAGGGGTTGTTCTCATAGTAGATCCCTGGAAGTGCTCCAGCTAAAATGTCAAACCTGAAATCCAGAACATTTCTCCATTAACAGAACTACACTGCTCAAAAAAATAAAGGGAACACATAAGCAATGCAATGTAGCTCCAAGTCAATCACACTTTTGAGATATCAACCTGTCCAGTTAGGAAGCAACACTGATTTGTGAATCAATTTCACCTGTTGGTAAATTGTCTAATTTCCACCAGGTGGAAATTAGACAATTTGCAAGACAACCCCTATAAAAGGAATGGATTTGCAGGTGGTGGCCACAGACCATTTGCCTGTCCTCATCTTTTCTGGCCGATCTTTGGTTAGTTTTTCATTTTGCTAGTGCCCCCACCACTAGAGGTGGCATGAGGCGGTATCTGCAACCTACAGAAGTTGCTCAGGTAGTGCAGCTCATCCAGGATGGCACATCAATGCGTGCTGTGGCAAGAAGATTTGATGTGTCTCCCAGCACAGTGTCCAGAGCATGGAGGAGGTACCAGGAGACAGGCCAGTACACCAGGAGACGTGGAGGGGGCCGCAGGAGGACAACAACCCCGCAGCAGGACCGCTATCTGGTCCTTTGTGCAAGGAGGAACAGGAGGAGCACTGCCGGAGCCCTACAAAACGACCTTCAACAGGCCACTAATGTGCAGGTTTCTGCTCAAACAGTGAGAAACAGAATGCATGAGGATGGTATGAGGGCCCGACGTCCACAATTGGGGCCTGTGCTCACAGCCCAACACCGTGCAGCCCGATTGACCTTTGCCAGAGAACATCTTGGTTGGCAGATTCGCCATTGGCACCCTGTGCTCTTCACAGAGGAGAGCAGGTTCACACTGAACACATGTGACAGACGTGAGAGAGTCTGGAGACGCTGTGGAGAACGTTCTGCTGCCTGCAACATCCTCCAGCATGACCGGTTTGGCGGTGGGTCAGTGATGTCTGCGGAGGCATATCCTTGGAGGGCCGCACAGACCTCTACGTGCTAGCCAGAGGTACCATGACTGCCATTAGGTACCGGGATGAGATCCTCAGACCCATTGTCAGACCATATGCTGGTGCAGTGGGCCCTGGGTTCCTGCTCATGCATGACAATGCTCATCCTCATGTGGCCAGAGTGTGTCAGCAGTTCCTGTATGTCGAGGGCATTGATGCTATGGACTGGCCTGCACGTTCCCCAGACCTGAATCCAATCGAGCACCTCTGGGACATCATGTCTCGTACCATCCGCCAACGCGATGTCGCACCACAGACTGTCCAGGAGTTGACCGATGCCCTGATCCAGGTCTGGGAGGAGATCCCTCAGGAGACCATCCGTCGTCTCATCAGGAGCATGCCCAGACGTTGTAGGGAGTGCATACAGGCACGTGGAGGCCACACACACTACTGAGCCTAATTTTGAATCGTCTTGAAGAATTTCCACAGAAGTTGGATCAGCCTATGTTCTCATTTTCCACTTTGATTTTGAGTATTATTCTGAATCCAGACCTTAATGGGCTAATGATTTTGATTTCCATTGATCATTCTTAGGTTATTTTGCTCTAAACACATTCCTCTGTCTAATAAATAAAGATTTCCAGCTGAAATATTTCATTCATCGAGGTCTATATTGTGTTTTTAGGTGTTCCCTTTATTTTTTTGAGCAGTATATTTTGTCCATTTGGACCATGGAGTCAGGTTACTCAAAGCTAACTGATACCTTTACTACGGTTGGAGACACCTTCCATGTACTGCTGGTGACCGGGTAGGACAAACATCGGTGCGGTGGCAAACACATTCCTGCTTACGCAGGAAAAAGCACTGAAACAGGGTGACAGTGTAGACGGGTCATCTACCGGTCCTACAGTCAGTACTACAGTAGAACAATGCTGCAGTACAGTTTGCTGTAGTTTGGAGTACATTAGTTTGCCTGTGTAGCTTTTCTTCACGGATGCCATTTTAACGGTTTACTGCTACGCTGACAGCACACAAGCAACAAGGGCTGGGTTTTTGTATAGTTTTGTGTAGTTAAGAGGGAAGGAGAGATGCGGGAAATTTGGGTGATTCAACACACAACCTTTTAGAGGAGCGCTCAACTTGGACGAATGCATGTGATGGTCATCCTGACTGCCAGCTATGCCACTAGCGCTGCCTCTGCTCCTGTCTTGTCTCCGTCCAGATGAGGCTTGTGCCAACTGTTCCTACGGGGCAATCTGTGATGCCCAGACAGGGCAGTGTGTGTGTCCGTCTGAGTGTGTGGAATCCCACCAGCCAGTGTGTGGCAGTGACGGCACCACCTATAACAGTGAGTGTGAGCTGCATGTGCACTCATGCAAAGAGCAAGTGGACCTGCGCGTGGTCAGCCATGGAGACTGCAGTGAGTATCATGTGCACTTTGTTGTGTGTCTTTATTTGTGTGTTTTATAAGTGGTCGTTCACATCCAATTTGACTGCGTGGGTAAAGTAATGAATACTTGTTGGTCATTAACGCTCCTGTTTGTACTGACCCGCCTCTGACACGACTCCATGCAGAAACCTGTGGTGGTGTTGTCTGTGCCTGGGGTGCCCGTTGTGTCCAGAACAAGTGTGCATGTCCACAGTGCTCCGGCCAGGCCTTCTCTCCTGTGTGTGGAAGCGATGGCAACAGCTACGATAATGAGTGTGAGCTACGCGTGGCGGCTTGCATCTTAAAGAAGAACATTGAAGTTGCAAAGCATGGCAGCTGTGATGAAGGTAAGGCATGCAGGTGGACGCCGGGGTGTGGTCATGGCAGCTGTGATGAAGGTAAGGCATGCAGGTGGATGCCGGGGTGTGGTCATGGCAGCTGTGATGAAGGTAAGGCATGCAGGTGGACGCCGGGGTGTGGTCATGGCAGCTGTTGGCCCTTGCAGAGGTGTCATGTTTTACCAAGTTACAGCCAACTTACTTTTCAGTTGCCAGTACAGTTTGATAGTTGTTGCATGTGTTTACTTCAGTCATGCTGTTTTGTGAAGCTTAAGCAGGCTGAAAGAGCAACACAATTTTGTCCACAACATATGTCTACAAAACCTTGTGTATGTGAAGACATGTGAGCTCGGAGTGACCACACTTCCTCCATTAAGTGTTTGACCTACGTGGTGAATACATTGATCCCTTATTTGTGTTGTATTTGTATTTTATCACTGTGAAACGCCAGTAATTTCCACATTTGGAATGAACGAGTGTTTCAACCCCATGCACATCATTTATATATATATATATATATATATATATATATATGTGTGTGTGTGTGTGTGTGTATATAGTATATATAAATGATGAAAAAACTATATATATATATATATATATATATATATATTATATTATATAAATAAATATAAATATATATATATATATATATATATATATATATATATATATATATATATATATATATATATATATATATATATATATATATATATATATATATATATATATATTATATATAGTGTAACGTGCATGGATAAGTAGACCGGACCCTTTAGTTGACTGGTTAACGTTGTCACCCGTGGTGCGGGAGAGCCGGATTCGTGTCCCGGCTGCGACGGTTCCCGACTGCCCCCCGTATTCGCTGCAGTATATATATATAGCGACTCTGATTATCTTGGAGCAGACCTTAATGATACTGTTTAGGCCAGTGTTTCTCAACCCAGTCCTCAAGGAACCCCTATCCTGCATATTTTCTTTGCAACCCTGAATAGGTACCTGTTTGTAGTTATTCAACCAATCAGCAATGAATTTTGTCAGATGTTGCACACCTTGCATAATTAAGTGCTGCGAGATGATTGGTCGAGTAAGTACAAGCAGGGCTACCTATGCAGGGTTACAATGAAAATCTGCAGGATAGGGGTTCCTTGAGGACTGGGTTGAGAAACACTGGTTTAGGCTGTTCCTGTCCTTCACAGACAAATCATTAAACCAACAAATAGAGGGAAAAGTGAAAAGTCTTTCAAGAAATGACTGGTAGGAAATACATGAGATGGTGTTAGGAGTTCAGCTTCTGCAGGAAGTGAATTCTCTGTTGTCCACGCTCGACAATCAAATCTGTGTTCACATCAGACTTGAGTTGGGAGTCGAACACAGTTCCCAAGTACTTTTAACTGTCAACAATTTGAACATCCTCTCCATGTATAGTGCTAGCTTTGGGTTTAGGGATCAGGAATCAGGAACAATTTATTTGTCATTTCATCTAATGTACTACGTACACAAAAGAAACAAATTTCTGTTTCCCCCAACCCACAGAAGCACAACACAGAAGACACAAACACATCCAAAAACAACACCACCAAAAACATACAAAAACAGAGAACAAAACAAAACGGCCAACAACACAGTCCACCCAGTGCAACACAGTCCAGAAACTCCACCGTGCAGACAGCGAGCGCCAGCCAGGATGACTGTCAGATCTGCCGGTCTGCATGGGCTAGCAGTTAGCTTAGCCTGCCCCGCCTCCGCGTCCCGGAAAGAACACAACCCTGGGGTGAGCCCCTGTTTGAGACCAGGACACTGGACATAATCCATTAACTAAACCCTGCTGGGTTCTGTCTTTAAAGCAACATGATCAGAAACAAAACATGAGAGAAGTCAGCAAATAAAAGTCTTCCAGGATGTCTCCCTGCCTGCTGCCCAGGGGCTGCTGGGATAGGCTCCAGCATCCCCGTCACCCTGAGAGCAGGATGAGCGGTCGGATAATGAATGGATGGATGGATGGACATAAGAACTGGGTTTCTCCAGGTGCTTATACCTCCTGTCTCTGTCGCTGCCCCACTTTAGTCTGTGCTGTGTGGTAGGCTGGATACCCCCCCCTTGTGAAACTCACATCCCTCACCATATCCAAAGTTATATTCCTTTTTGTACAATAGCACAAAAACAACCAGCAATAGCTTTGTAGCCCACACTTACTGGACAGTGCTTATGAATCCTTGTTTGTGCTCATTTCTGCTGTTTTATAAGCAGCACTGGGTCAGATTGAAAAAACCCCCACACTTCAAGTGCACAAGCAAACGTTTTCCTTGATTGCCCATAAAGAGATGACAAAACATTTTTTTCTGAGAAGTTTGAGTAGATAATTAAGTTCTATAGATGCTTTTGATGGCATCATGTTAACTCAGTGGTCAGCTCTGTCACCTCAGCAAGAGTGCCCTGGTTTCAGTTCCAGCCGGTCTGTATGGTGGTGGTATGTTCTTACTGTGTTTTCCTGGGGTTCCTCTGAGTACTATGGTTTCTTACCACAGTCAGAAAGCATGTATATTAGGGTAACTAGAGTTAACTTACCCATAGGTGTGAATGATTGTGTGCACACATCGTGTGATGGACGAGCAGTCTTTCCAGGGTGTCTCCCTGCCTTCTGTCCAGTACCTGCTGGACTGGACTCCAGCCCCCTGTAACGCTAAATTGGATTGAGTATAGATAAATTATGGATAATGCTTTAGAAATTAGCATCTTTCTGATATCACACTTCCGGTGTGGGAAGATGGTGGCGTGAGCTCGCATTTGCGGCGGCCTCACCCAGTGCCGACTATGCAGTGTCTTTGTCCACATCTACATCTGAGTTTGTGGTATCGTGAAGAACTTTTGCGAGGATTTATATCTGTGATCATCGATTTCATTTGATGGCAGGGAGAGCTGGTTGATAACACCACGATAACACCGAGGGCGGTCTGGTGGTGGCCTCACCTATTGTCGATTGTGCAGTGTTTTTGTCTGTCTGCATTTGTGTCGTCATGTGGAGTGCGAGGAGGTGTGTCGAAGGTGTCTGGCTGGGAGAGCTGGTGCTGGATCAGCTGAGGGAGGGAGCTTGGTGTGCTTTGTCTTGTGGGCCCAAAGACCACGGTCCTTACTGGAGTTGTGCCTAAAGAGGAAACACCAAGGGCAGTCTGACAAGACGTGGAAGCGGGGCAGTCTAAGCTAACTGCTAGCCCATGCAGACCAGCAGTTCTGATAACACCACTATAACACCGAGGGCGGTCTGACAGGACGTGGAAGCGGGGCAGTCTAAGCTAACTGCTAGCCCATGCAGACCGGCAGTTCTGTTAACACCACGATAACACCGAGGGCGGTCTGACAGGATGCGGAAGCGGGGCAGGCTAAGCTAACTGCTAGCCCATGCAGACCAGCAGTTCCAGCAGTCATCCTGGCTGGCGTTCATTCTCCTGGACAGTGGAATTCTTGAATTTTGTTGCAAAATTACTGAATGGACCGTGTTGTTGACTGTGTGTGTGTGTGTGTGTTTTTTTTTTTTTTTTTTGCTTTGTTCTCTCTGATTTTGTATGTTTTGATGGTGTCATTTTTGGTAGGTTTTGGATGTGTGTTTTTGTCTTTTGTGTTGCACTGCTGTGGGCTGGAAGAAAATAATTTTTGTCTCATTTGTGTACACAAGTAGATGAATGAGATGACAAGAAATTGTTCCTGACTCCTGATATCAGGAAGACAGCACACATAAAATGTGCGTTCCCATTTATTCCCCAGTAAACATAGGGAGGCCAGCAGTATTAACGCCCTCCCATGTTTCCACGCTTTACAGGAAACATTATTACTCCTTCCCGTGTTTCCAAGCTTTACTGGAAACATTATTACTCCCTCCCGTGTTTCCAAGCTTTACTGGAAACATTATTACTCCCTCCCGTGTTTCCAAGCTTTACAGGAAACATTATAGCTCCCTCCCGTGTTTCCAAGTTTTACAGGAAACATTATTACTCCCTCCCGTGTTTCCAAGCTTTACTGGAAACATTATTACTCCCTCCCGTGTTTCCAAGTTTTACTGGAAACATTATTACTCCCTCCCGTGTTTCCAAGCTTTACTGGAAACATTATTAGTCCCTACCGTGTTTCCAAGTTTTACTGGAAACATTATTACTCCCTCCCGTGTTTCCAAGCTTACTGGAAACATTATTACTCCCTCTTGTGTTTCCAAGCTTTACAGGAAACATTATTACTCCCTCCCGTGTCTCCAAGTTTTACAGGAAACATTATTGCTCCCTTCCGTATTTCCAAGCTTACTGGAAACATTATTACTCCCTCTTGTGTTTCCAAGTTTTACAGGAAACATTATTACTCCCTCCCGTGTTTCCAAGCTTTACTGGAAACATTATTACTCCCTCCCGTGTTTCCAAGTTTTACTGGAAACATTATTACTCCCTCCCGTGTTTCCAAGCTTTACTGGAAACATTATTACTCCCTCCCGTGTTTCCAAGCTTTACTGGAAACATTATTAGTCCCTCTTGTGTTTCCAAGTTTACTGGAAACATTATTACTCCCTCCCGTGTCTCCAAGTTTTACAGGAAACATTATTGCTCCCTTCCGTATTTCCAGGCTTACTGGAAACATTATTACTCCCTCTTGTGTTTCCAAGTTTTACAGGAAACATTATTACTCCCTCCCGTGTTTCCAAGCTTTACTGGAAACATTATTACTCCCTCCCGTGTTTCCAAGTTTTACTGGAAACATTATTACTCCCTCCCGTGTTTCCAAGCTTTACTGGAAACATTATTACTCCCTCCCGTGTTTCCAAGTTTTACTGGAAACATTATTACTCCCTCCCGTGTTTCCAAGCTTACTGGAAACATTATTACTCCCTCTTGTGTTTCCAAGCTTTACAGGAAACATTATTACTCCCTCCCGTGTCTCCAAGTTTTACAGGAAACATTATTGCTCCCTTCCGTATTTCCAAGCTTACTGGAAACATTATTACTCCCTCTTGTGTTTCCAAGCTTTACAGGAAACATTATTACTCCCTCCCGTGTTTCCAAGCTTTACAGGAAATGTTATTACTCCCTCCCGTGTTTCCAAGCTTTACTGGAAAGTTCCACAGATTTCAACCTGATCGCCACATGTTCACTACAGCAGTGGCATCTCTATAACGTACATAATACTCTTTAGTGTTGTCTGTTTGTCTGTAGGCCGCTGCAGAAAACTGGCGTACCATGAAGGTGGTGTGTGTGAGGGTCCTGCTGCCTAACATTCTCGATATGAACACAGGATGTGGAAAAAGGAAAATTAAAACTGAAGGGAAAGATGATATAAATAAATTAATAAATCGTTATAAATGTGATTTGTAACAAGATACCTGTTATATCAAATAAATCATGTACAGAGAATAGATAGATAGATAATTTGATATATTTGTGTCATTTTGAATGTATTTATATATGAGTATCTGTATTCAATGTTGGATTTTAATATTTGAGAGGGTGGCACTCAGGGGCCTCCATAGTCGACTAAGATGTTTGTTCTCATCTCCACCATGAGAAACTCTCATGCAGTGCATACAGTATATGTTGACTATGTAGGACAGGTCTCCTCGTAGCAGAAAGTTGACGTGTCTGTTGAAATGAGCCGTGCTGAAGCTGGTCCAGTTTTAAACACAAGGTAGACCACCTCACTTACTGGAGAAGCAAATCATTTTAGGCGAAATGTCCCTTTAATTGAAATGAACGAGCTGTCACCTTTACTTTACTGAGTTTGACGCAGGTCCTAGCTGATGTGGGTGGTTATCTTGTGCCCCCAACAGTGTGTCTGGCTGTTGTCCCACTGCTGATGTGACGGCACATCAGTCAGATGCAGCAGCTAAAGCTTCACGTGCAACTCTGGCTGAAATGAGGGGCTTTTACAAAAAGTCCAGATTGATGATCTTTACGTCTGATGCACAGGCAAAGTGATGCTGATAATGATTGTGTGTTATTTTTCTGGTGTGTGTGTTTGTGTGTACATAAACTCTTATGGATATGCTTTTGTCTCATGCAGACTGTGGCTCCGGAGGATCAGGGTCAGGTGTTGAGAGCTGTGAACAGGACCGATGTCGAATGTTTGGTGGCTCGTGGGATGAGGATGCTGAGGATGAGCGCTGCATCTGTGACTTCAGCTGCCAAAGCGTGCCTCGCAACCTGGTATTACACCTGCTACACCTGCTGCCGGTGCTGAACTGCTAGCCATCCTTACCTGCTCTTCACCAGGACCTGGTCATACATGCAGTTAGCTTTGCATTTACAGTCACAGTCCTGTAGTTTGCTTTTTAGGGGGCCTTCAATATGAAACCTCACGCAAACACACGTGTACACGCATGAGTGTACATACATGCACAGGCATGCACACACGCACGCACGCAAACACATACCACTTCCAGTAGTTGATGTAGTTTTGACTTGCTGTGCAGGACCTTGACTAGCTGGGCGCCCATGTCATTCATGCTTTTCTTCCAAGGTGTGCGGTTCAGATGGACACGTGTACAGCAACGAGTGTGAGCTGAAGAAGGCTCGCTGTGAGAAAAAAGACCACTTGTTGATCCAGAACCAGGGACCCTGCACAGGTGGGTACATCAGATCAACCAGGAGTAAGATCATCCCTCATGTACCGTAGCCCCCTCGCTAGACAACTCATTTTACATCCCGTTTATCCACTTACTCCATCCACTGACAGCACAGTGATGGGCTTACACTCTGCAGAGAAGCAAACAAGGTCAAAGGTCACATACTGTTAAGCAATTTATTTCAAACTTGGTTGAGTACACTTGCTCCTTTTCAGTAATTTGCTTCTAATTACTGATGCATTTGTACCTGAAAGCTGAGCAGCCATGTAAACCAGTCACGTAAAGCAGCCATGTAAACCAGTCACGTAAAGCAGCCATGTAAACCAGTCACGTAAAGCAGCCATGTAAACCAGTCACGTAAAGCAGCCATGTAAAGCAATCACGTAAAGCAGCCATGTAAACCAGTCATGTAAACCAGTCGTGTAAAGCAGCCATGTAAAGCAGTCATGTAAAGCAGTCATGTAAAGCAGCCGTGTAAAGCAGCCATGTAAACCAGTCATGTAAACCGGTCATGTAAAGCAGTCATGTAAAGTAGCCATGTAAAGCGGTCATGTAAAGCAGTCGAGTAAAGCAGTCGTGTAAAGCAGCCATGTAAACCAGTCATGCAAACCAGTCGTGTAAAGCAGCCGTGTAAAGCAGTCATGTAAACCAATCATGTAAAGCAGCCATGTAAACCAGTCGTGTAAGGCAGCCATGTAAACCAGTCATGTAAACCAGTCATGTAAACCAGTCGTGTAAAGCAGCCATGTAAACCAGTCATGCAAACCAGTCGTGTAAAGCAGCCATGTAAACCAGTCGTGTAAAGCAGCCATGTAAACCAGTCATGTAATGCAGTCGTGTAAAGCAGCCATGTAAACCAGTCATGCAAACCAGTCGTGTAAAGCAGCCATGTAAACCAGTCATGCAAACCAGTCGTGTAAAGCAGCCATGTAAACCAGTCGTGTAAAGCAGCCATGTAAACCAGTCGTGTAAAGCAGTCGTGTAAAGCAGTCATGTAAAGCAATCATGTAAACAAGTCATGTAAACCAGTCATGCAAACCAGTCGTGTAAAGCAGCCATGTAAACCAGTCGTGTAAAGCAGCCATGTAAACCAGTCATGTAATGCAGTCGTGTAAAGCAGCCATGTAAACCAGTCATGCAAACCAGTCGTGTAAAGCAGCCATGTAAACCAGTCATGCAAACCAGTCGTGTAAAGCAGCCATGTAAACCAGTCGTGTAAAGCAGCCATGTAAACCAGTCGTGTAAAGCAGTCGTGTAAAGCAGTCATGTAAAGCAATCATGTAAACAAGTCATGTAAACCAGTCGTGTAAAGCAGCCATGTAAAGCAGTCATGTAAAGCTGGCCCATGAGCCCCTCTGCTCCACACCTGAGCTGTTGGAGCCTTGTGAAAGGGCATGTTAGGGCAGGAGAAGGAGGGCAAACGTGTACCTTTTCCCACCTATAATTTCTTTACTGTTGTTTATATTTGAACGAGAGACCCTCTGGTCACAAGTTGGCTCCTCAGTTTCTTAAACTACCTTCAATGTGCCGTACTGTCCTTCAGGGTGCCCTACTGTCCTTCAGTGTGTCCTACTGTCCTTCAGAGTGTCCTACTGTCCTTCAGGGTGTCCTACTGTCCTTCAGGGTGCCCTACTGTCCTTCAGGGTGTCCTACTGTCCTTCAGACTGTCCTACTGTCCTTCAATGTTTACTTGCTGACTGTGAAAACTGTCAGTTGTGTAAATGAATGCAGCTTATTCAGCCAGAACACAACAGAACAACAACAGAACAGACAGAACAACAGAACAGAGCAGAACAACAGAACAGAGCAGATTAGAACAACAACAGGACAGGACAGAACAGAATAGAACAGAACAAAACAAGACAGAACAGATCAGACAGAACAGAACAACAACAGAACAGACAGAACAGAACAACAGAACAGAACAGACAGAACAGAACAGAACAGAAAAGGACAGGACAGAACAGAACAGGACAGGACAAAACAGACAGAACAGAACAACAACAGAACAGACAAAACGGAACAGAACAGAACAAAACAACAGAAAAGAACAGAACAGAATAGAACAGAACAGGACAAAACAGAACAGACAGAATAGAACATAAAAGGACAGGACAGAACAGAACAGACAGAACAGAACAGAACAACAACAGAACAGAACAAAACAACAGAAAAGAACAGAACAACAGACATAACAGAACAGAACAGAACAGAGCAGTACAGGACAACAACAGGACAGAACAGAGCAGAACATACAGGACAGAACAGAAGAGTACAACAGAAGAGTACAACAGAATAGAACAACAGACCAGAACAGAACAGAACAGAAGGAACGTGGCAGACCAGAACAGAACAGAACAGAACAGAACAGTGGCTTTGTGGCATGAGAAGCGTTTGCTCTGACACCAACATAGAGAGCAGAGTACATAAAGGATTCTATGTGATCATTCCTGCCACAAGTCTGGAAGAGAGCGATGAAGAGAGAGGGGGATGAAGAGAGAGAGAGAGCGAGAGAGAGAGAGAGAGAGAGAGAGCTATGCTTTGTTTTGATGCATGCTGTGTCCCTGCAGACTCTACCTCTTCCTGAGCCTGCTGGGACACAGGCTGTCACACTCCTCCACCATCCATGGATAATCATTGCTTTGTAGGAGAGTCTTCTCTGGGTGTGTGAGCTCTGGGCTCTCCTCTTCTACTGCCTGAAGGCAATTCATATGTTTCTGGCTCGTGGGAGCTCTGGGCTCTCCTCTTCTACTGGCTGATGGCAATTCATATGTTTTCTGGGTGTGGGAGCTCTGGGCTCTCCTCTTCTACTGGCTGATGGAAACTCATGAGTTTGGGCATTTCATTGCCCTCCACATTAACTGTGAAAGACAAAACTTGATTCGACCTCAAAGCCTTGAACCTTAAGCACAACATGCCGACTGTCTAACAGAACTTACAGTCTGCACAGAACTGGTTCTTTGCAGAGGTTTGTATTTGTAGACACTTCACATGTTTGTTGGGGTGGAATATGTGCGCAACATTCACTGGTGAGAAATTTGCTTCTCAGAGAATGTCGAGCAATCCATTACAGTGGTGTTGCAAACTGAAGTAACACATACACATCTGCCTCATGGCAATATAAAGACTGGATGTTCGCAGCAGAGATGGTGTAGGATCGGACCTTGAGAATGTGAAAATGGGCATCTGGGTGGCGTGGTGGTCTATTCTGTTGCTACCAACACAGGGATCCCGGTTCAAATCCCAGTGTTTGGTTGGGCGTCCCTACAGACACAATTGGTCATGTCTGTGGGTGGGAAGTCGGATGTGGGTATGTGTCCTGGTCGCTGCACTAGCGCCTCCTCTGGTCAGTCGGGGTAGCTGTTCAGGAGGGAGGGGGAACTGGGGGGAATACCGTGATCCTCCCACGTGTTATGTCCCCCTGGTGAAACTCCTCACTGTCAGGTGAAAAGAAGCGTCTGGTGACTCCACATGTATGGGAGGAGGCATGTGGTAGTCTGCAGCCCTCCCCGGGTCAGCAGGGGGGGTGGAGCAGAGACCAGGACGGCTCAGAAGAGTGGGGTAACTGGCCAAGTACATTTGGGGAGGGAAAAGGGGGGGGGGGAGAATGTGAGAGCCATGTTACATATCAGAAGGCTTCACCTTGTTCTAGAAAATGGCCACTGAAGAGAAACCCCATTAGAGGTAGGACATGTGAGATTAAAAACCGTGTTGTGCGAGGCTCGTACAGATGTGGAAGGGCGTACAGATGTGGAAGGGCGTGCAGATGTGGAAGGGCGTACAGATGTGGAAGGGCGTGCAGATGTGGAAGGGCGTACAGATGTGGAAGGGCATGCAGATGTGGACGGGCGTACAGATGTGGAAGGGCGTACAGATGTGGAAGGGCGTACATATGTGGACGGGCATACAGATGTGGAAGGGCGTGCAGATGTGGACGGGTGTACAGATGTGGAAGGGCGTGCAGATTCGGACGGGCATACAGATGTGGAAGGGCGCGCAGATGTGGACGGGCGTACAGATGTGGAAGGGCGTACAGATGTGGACGGGCGTAATGGAAAGCGGCTTGTTTAATGACTTGTGTCCACAGCTCTACTCTGCAGTGGAAAAGCAGTAGAAACAGACTGAGCCTGGTCATCAACATGAGGCTGTGCTTATATCCACACCAGTAATGGGGTGATTTATGACCCCCACCAACCACCGCATCCACCCTCACCCAGTCCACACACCGCAAAATGGATGGAGAAGAGTATAAGAGATGGAAAAAACCGTGAGAAATTCCTGCTTTCCATCTCCACAACGATTAAACATTTTGCTTCTGGCCCCAGGGAGTGCGAGAGCGATGTCTTCCTCCACTCCTTCTCTGGTCTTTGATTTTCTCGTTCTCTTTTCCTTTATGGAAAAGTGCCAAGTGTGGAAACACATTAGTTTTATCGTATCAGAGTTGTTACACTGGTATAAAGGCTCGTGCAGTCTTACGCTGGAGAACTGGTTTTATGGTATTGTGCACAGGCACAAATCCAGAGATGGGCACATTCTGCATTATGTGGCCAGCTTCTTTGTGTGGCGGCTGCAGGGCAGCAACACAATCAGGTGATATTAGACAAAACCAGGTCCAGACAACAGGCCTGCTGCTACCTGCTACATGTCAGCTCCAGTCATGTTCACCACATTGTTTGTTTTCACTGACGACGGCAGCGTCATTCCCTCTAATTCTGAGTCGTTGTGCAGAAGGTAGCAGATTCAACTGTTATCTCGAAGCTGCCTGCCAATTTCTCACCTCTGCCCCTCCAGCTCATCCATTGTTAGGGAAAAGTTGCATGTTTCTTAAAGATTGTGTTGTTCGAGTCCCCTGTAATTACACAAATATTGTTGTTCTTTTCTGCTTCCTTCTCCCCTCTTTTCCCCACCTCCTCAGCAGTTCCAGCCACACCTCGACCCAACCTGACGGCAACACAGCACTGCAGCCTGTCTGCGTACGGCTGCTGCGCCGACAACCAGACCCTGGCCCTGGGCGTGGGCCTGGCTGGCTGCCCCAGTAAGTGCTGCTCCTCCTGTCCTTCACCTCCTCATTTCTTCATGCGGCCGCTGCTTACATGAGCTCTAGGAAATACGTGTTGTGTTATTACTATTGCACTGGCTCTGCACGTGATGTTGTTAGCGTTACGGCTAGAGTCTGACGTTTCTATATCAAGACATCATTGCGTCATAACCCTGGACCATGGAGTCAGGTTGCATTATGCTACCTGACATCTGTACCATGGTTGGAGACACGCCAGTCTCCTTATACCACTGATGGGTTACTTTCACCAGGTAGCTTCACAGTACAGTGGCAAACACATGTGTGTGTTGGAAACATCTCTAGCAGGAACAAAGATGGCAACATGCTGCCAACGTGGCGACGCCTCTGTCAGACACATGGTCACTATAACTGTAGAACGATGTGGCTTGATGAAATTTAGACTGCCTACGTTAGACCTGGTCCAACCATCACATTTTAACAAGGATTCAGACTATTTACTAGTGAGCTGTTGGCACATGAGCCACAACGGCTGCTCCATCTTGTTTGTAGTCCGAGAAAATCCCTTGCAAGGGCGCCCGGGTAGCGTAGCGGTCTATTCCGTTGCCCACCAACATGGGGATCGGTGGTTCGAATTCCCACATTACCTCCCCTACAGACACAATTGGCCATGTCTGCGGGTGGCAAGCCGAATGTGGGTATGTGTCCTGGTCGCTGCACTAGCGCCTCCTCTGGTCAGTCGAGCAGCTGTTCAGGGGGGAAGGGAAACTGGGAGGAATAGCGTGCTCCTCCCACGTGCTACGTCCCCCTTGTGAAACTCCTCTCTGTCAGGTGAAAAGAAGCATCTGGTGACTCCACATGTATGGGAGGAGGCATGTGGTAGTCTGCTGCCCTCCCCGGATCAGCAGAGGGGGTGGAGCAGTGATCGGGATGGCTCGGAAGAGTGGGGTAATTGGCCGGATACAATGGGGGAGAAAAAGGGGGAACACCCCCCCCCCAAAAAAAAAGAAAGAAAATCCTTTGCAACAGGTGTGTTTCTCTCTGGGTCCCACATCAAACTGGACTGGAACGTGGTCCTACTGTAATACTGATCAGTTCTCCAGCAGACTCGCCATGTCGTCATTCTGCACTTAGCTCATATCGTCAGAAAAATGTCCTGGCTGACCTTCATCTGATGAGCAGGGCTGAACAAAGACCGCTGACAGTAACAGCGGGGCGTGGTTGCTCTGCACAAAGCTTGTGTAGGAAAAACAAAACCTTGAGAATGAGCAAAGCTTTGGTCATGAAAGGTACAATTACAGTTCAGGTCGTTGTTTCTGTCCTGAGCCTTGACACATGCTAGAAGATTGTCCTGGTTAGGTGGACCAGTAATGTGCAGAAAGCAGCAGCAGGCCGGACTGTGACCCTACGCCTTCTCCTCAGGTACCTGCCAGTGTAACATCTATGGCTCCTACAAGGGCACATGTGACCCCGCCACTGGCCAGTGCTCCTGCAAGCCCGGTGTTGGTGGCCAGAAGTGTGACCGCTGTGAGCCAGGCTTCTGGAACTTCCGTGGCATAGTCACAGAAAACATGAGTGGCTGCACACGTAAGAAACCACTTCTAAGTCATGTATTGATCTTGTGATGACGTAGTCTTGATCTTGTGATGACATAGTCCTGATTCACTACAGAAATGTGACTTGTTAAAAAACGCTCGTGAGTCTGAGAAACAAATGAAAAAATTTTCATTAAGTTTGGTATCAAGTAAACTTCCTCTTGAATATGGTACAAGTAGTTGATCTACACATCTACACTGTAAGACGGGTGAACAAGTCCCTCAGACCTTCAGAGATTCATTGAGTGCACAGAGATGAAGTGTTTGTACTGAGGTGGAGAGCAGAGGTGGTGCTCTTGTTGTGGTGGTGGAGGACAGTGTGTTCCCTGTAATGCATTTGGTGCAGATCCACACAGCATGCTCAGTCAGGAACCTTCATGTGCTTCACCCACAGCCTGACCTTAACAAGCTTTACCAACACACAGCACACAACACACAACACACAGCACACAACACACAACACACAACACACAGCACACAGCACACAACACACAGCACACAACACACAGCACACAACACACAACACACAGCACACAACACACAGCACACAGCACACAGCACACAGCACACAACACACAACACACAACACACAGCACACAACACACAACACACAGCACACAGCACAAAACACACAGCACACAACACACAGCACACAGCACACAACACACAACACACAACACACAGCACACAGCACACAGCACACAACACACAACACACAACACGTGTCCATAGAACTCAGTGGGAGAAAAAAAACATGGCATGGATTCCTGGAACATGATGTTGGTGATGTCCTGCCATGGGCTTGTTTTGTAGGAGTTCTGGCAGCCTGTTTCTCCACCCCCCCCACCCCCACCCCCCCATCCTGTTCCTGAGGACTAGCTGGCCTTCATCTAATACTGAGGATAACCTCTGGTTCTGCCATAGAGGTGTACATACAGGTGTACATACAGGTGTACATATGACACAGTACAAAGACTGAAGAGCTTCAGACTCATGGTGTGTGTGCATAATAACCATGCTAGTGTTGTATGTATACGACTTAAATATACATTTAAATGATGAAAACATTCACCTTCCTCCCAGCCTCTTTACGAGCTATTATTTATCCCATCATCCACACTCTGCTATCTCCTCTGGCTGTCTGTCTGTCTGTCTGTCTCTATCTGTCTCTCTCTGTCTGTCTGTCTGTCTGCGTCTTTGTCTCTCTGTCTCTCTCTCTGTCTGTCTCTCTTTCTCTGTGTCTCTGTCTGTCTGACTCTCTCTGTCTGTCTGACTCTCTGTCTTTCTGTCTGTGTCTCTGTCTGTCTCTCTCTGTCTCTGTCTCTCTCTCTGTCTGTCTGTCTGTCTGTCTGTCTATATGTCGCTCTCTCTGTATATGTCTCTCTATCTGTCTGTCTGTCTCTCTCTGTCTCTGTCTGTCTCACCGTCTCTGTCTTTTTCTGTCTGTCTGTCTGTCTGTCTCTCTCTGTTTCTGTCTGTCGCTCCCTCTCTGTCTGCTGTCCCTCTCTCTGTCTGTGTTTCATTCGTCCCTGACCGGCAGCATGTAACTGTGATGGTGTGGGCGCGGTGCGTGACGACTGTGAGCAGATGTCAGGCTTGTGCTCCTGCAAGGCTGGAGTTAAGGGCATGAAGTGTAACATCTGTCCCGATGGCTCCAAGATGGGTATGAGTGGATGTCACAAAGGTAGGAAGGAAGAATGAAAAGACAATCCACCTGCACTCATATGTGGTTAAACCCCTAGAGCTCCCTCTCGGCAGTTCTCTTTTTGTCGTACACACACACACACACACACACACACACACACACACACACACACACACACACACACACACACACACACACGCCTACTTCTCTTCCTAGTCTAGAGACATCGCTCTTTTTTATTCCTACCTCAGTAATCATTATCTTGTCAGATGGGGCTGGCGGCAGCCTTTCTTTTACAAAAACAGTCGTGTGCACATCCAAACCCTACTAGGACAGGTGCAGAACAAACCCTACTAGGACAGGTGCAGAACGAACCCTGCTAGGACAGGTGCAGAACAAACCCTACTAGGACAGGTGCAGAACATACCCTACTAGGACAGGTGCAGAACAAGCCCTACTAGGACAGGTGCAGAACAAACCCTACTAGGACAGGTTTAGAACAAGCCCTACTAGGACAGGTTTAGATCAAACCCTACTAGGACAGGTTTAGAACAAGCCCTACTAGGACAGGTTTAGAACAAGCCCTACTAGGACAGGTTTCGAACAAACCCTACTAGGAAAGGTGCAGAACAAACCCTACTAGGACAGGTTTAGAACAAACCTTACTAGGACAGGTTTCGAACAAGCCCTACTAGGACAGGTTTATAACAAACCCTATTAGGACAGGTTTAGAACAAACCCTACTAGGACAGGTTTCGAACAAACCCTACTAGGACAGGTTTAGAACAAGCCCTACTAGGACAGGTTTATAACAAACCCTACTAGGACAGGTTTAGAACAAACCCTACTAGGACAGGTGCAGAACAAACCCTACTAGGACAGGTTTATAACAAACCCTACTAGGACAGGTGCAGAACAAACCCTACTAGGACAGGTTTAGAACAAACCCTACTAGGACAGGTTTAGAACAAACCCTACTAGGACAGGTTTAGAACAAGCCCTACTAGGACAGGTGCAGAACAAGCCCTACTAGGACAGATTTCGAACAAACCCTACTAGGACAGGTTTAGAACAAACCCTACTAGGACAGATTTCGAACAAACCCTATTAGGACAGGTTTAGAACAAGCCCTACTAGGACAGGTTTATAACAAACCTTACTAGGACAGGTTTAGAACAAGCCCTTCTAGGACAGGTTTAGAACAAACCCTACTAGGACAGGTTTCGAACAAACTCTACTAGAACAGGTTTAGAACAAACCCTACTAGGACAGGTTTAGATCAAACCCTACTAGGACAGGTGCAGAACAAACCCTACTAGGACAGGTGCAGAACAAGCCCTTCTAGGACAGGTGCAGAACAAACCCTACTAGGACAGGTTTAGAACAAGCCCTACTAGGACAGGTTTCGAACAAACCCTACTAGGACAGGTTTAGAACAAACCCTACTAGGACAGGTTTAGATCAAACCCTATTAGTACAGGTTTAGAACAAACCCTACTAGAACAGGTTTAGAACAAACCCGACTAGAACAGATTTAGAACAAACCCTACTAGGACAGGTTTAGAACAAACCCTACTAGGACAGGTTTAGAACAAACCCTACTAGGACAGGTGCAGAACAAGCCCTACTAGGACAGGTGCAGAACAAGCCCTACTAGGACAGGTTTAGAACAAACACTACTAGGACAGGTTTAGAACAAACCCTACTAGGGCAGGTGCAGAACAAACCCTACTAGGACAGGTTTAGAACAAACTCTACTAGAACAGGTTTAGAACAAACCCTACTAGGACAGGTTTAGATCAAACCCTATTAGGACAGGTTTAGAACAAACCCTACTAGGACAGGTTTAGAACAAACACTACTAGGACAGGTTTAGAACAAACCCTACTAGGGCAGGTGCAGAACAAACCCTACTAGGACAGGTTTCGAACAAACCTTACTAGGACAGGTGCAGAACAAACCCTACTAGGACAGATTTAGAACAAACTCTACTAGGACAGGTTTAGAACAAACCCTACTAGGACAGGTTTAGAACAAACCTTATTAGTACAGGTTTAGAACAAACCCTACTAGGACAGGTGCAGAACAAGCCCTAAGGACAGGTGCAGAACAAGCCCTACTAGGACAGGTTTAGAACAAACACTACTAGGACAGGTTTAGAACAAACCCTACTAGGGCAGGTGCAGAACAAACCCTACTAGGACAGGTTTAGAACAAACTCTACTAGAACAGGTTTAGAACAAACCCTACTAGGACAGGTTTAGATCAAACCCTATTAGGACAGGTTTAGAACAAGCCCTACTAGGACAGGTTTAGAACAAACCCTACTAGGACAGGTTTAGATCAAACCCTATTAGGACGGGTTTAGAACAAACCCTACTAGGACAGGTTTCGAACAAACTCTACTAGGACAGGTTTAGAACAAACCCTACTAGGACAGGTTTAGATCAAACCCTATTAGTACAGGTTTAGAACAAACCCTACTAGAACAGGTTTAGAACAAACCCGACTAGAACAGATTTAGAACAAACCCTACTAGGACAGGTTTAGAACAAACCCTACTAGGACAGGTTTAGAACAAACCCTACAAGGACAGGTGCAGAACAAGCCCTACTAGGACAGGTGCAGAACAAGCCCTACTAGGACAGGTTTAGAACAAACCCTACTAGGACAGGTTTAGAACAAACCCTACTAGGACAGGTGCAGAACAAACCCTACTAGGACAGGTTTAGAACAAACCCTACTAGGACAGGTTTAGAACAAACCCTACTAGGACAGGTGCAGAACAAGCCCTACTAGGACAGATTTCGAACAAACCCTACTAGGACAGGTTTAGAACAAACCCTACCAGGACAGATTTCGAACAAACCCTATTAGGACAGGTTTAGAACAAGCCCTACTAGGACAGGTTTATAACAAACCTTACTAGGACAGGTTTAGAACAAGCCCTTCTAGGACAGGTTTAGAACAAACCCTACTAGGACAGGTTTCGAACAAACCTTACTAGGACAGGTGCAGAACAAACCCTACTAGGACAGGTGCAGAACAAACCCTACTAGGACAGATTTAGAACAAACCCTATTAGGACAGGTTTAGAACATACAGTACTAGGGCAGGTGCAGAACAAGCCCTACTAGGACAGGTTTAGAACAGACCCTACTAGGACAGGTTTAGAACAAACCCTACTAGGACAGGTTTAGAACAAACCCTACTAGGACAGGTGCAGAACAAGCCCTACTAGGACAGGTACAGAACAAACCCTACTAGGACAGGTTTAGAACAAACACTACTAGGACAGGTTTAGAACAAACCCTACTAGGGCAGGTGCAGAACAAACCCTACTAGGACAGGTTTCGAACAAACCTTACTAGGACAGGTGCAGAACATACCCTACTAGGACAGATTTAGAACAAACTCTACTAGAACAGGTTTAGAACAAACCCTACTAGGACAGGTTTAGATCAAACCCTATTAGGACAGGTTTAGAACAAACCCTACTAGGACAGGTTTAGAACAAACCCTATTAGGACAGGTTTAGATCAAACCCTATTAGGACGGGTTTAGAACAAACCCTACTAGGACAGGTTTCGAACAAACTCTACTAGGACAGGTTTAGAACAAACCCTACTAGGACAGGTTTAGAACAAGCCGTTCTAGGACAGGTTTAGAACAAACCCTACTAGGACAGGTTTCGAACAAACCTTACTAGGACAGGTGCAGAACAAACCCTACTAGGACAGGTGCAGAACAAACCCTACTAGGACAGATTTAGAACAAACCCTATTAGGACAGGTTTAGAACATACAATACTAGGGCAGGTGCAGAACAAGCCCTACTAGGACAGGTTTAGAACAGACCCTACTAGGACAGGTTTAGAACAAACCCTACTAGGACAGGTTTAGAACAAACCCTACTAGGACAGGTGCAGAACAAGCCCTACTAGGACAGGTGCAGAACAAACCCTACTAGGACAGGTTTAGAACAAACACTACTAGGACAGGTTTAGAACAAACCCTACTAGGGCAGGTGTAGAACAAACCCTACTAGGACAGGTTTCGAACAAACCTTACTAGGACAGGTGCAGAACAAACCCTACTAGGACAGATTTAGAACAAACTCTACTAGGACAGGTTTAGAACAAACCCTACTAGGACAGGTTTAGAACAAACCTTATTAGTACAGGTTTAGAACAAACCCTACTAGGACAGGTTTAGATCAAACCCTATTAGGACGGGTTTAGAACAAACCCTACTAGGACAGGTTTCGAACAAACCCTACTAGGACAGGTTTAGAACAAACCCTACTAGGACAGGTTTAGATCAAACCCTATTAGTACAGGTTTAGAACAAACCCTACTAGAACAGGTTTAGAACAAACCCGACTAGAACAGATTTAGAAGAAACCCTACTAGGACAGGTTTAGAACAAACCCTACTAGGACAGGTTTAGATCAAACCCTATTAGGACGGGTTTAGAACAAACCCTACTAGGACAGGTGCAGAACAAACCCTACTAGGACAGGTTTAGATCAAACCCTATTAGTACAGGTTTAGAACAAACCCTACTAGAACAGGTTTAGAACAAACCTTACTAGAACAGATTTAGAACAAACCCTACTAGGACAGGTTTAGAACAAACCCTACTAGGACAGGTTTAGAACAAACCCTACTAGGACAGGTGCAGAACAAGCCCTACTAGGACAGGTTTAGAACAAACACTACTAGGACAGGTTTAGAACAAACCCTACTAGGGCAGGTGCAGAACAAACCCTACTAGGACAGGTTTAGAACAAACTCTACTAGAACAGGTTTAGAACAAGCCCTACTAGAATAGATTTACAACAAACCCTACTAGGACAGGTTTAGAACAAACCCTACTAGGACAGATTTAGATCAAACCCTATTAGTACAGGTTTAGAACAAACCCTACTAGGACAGGTTTAGAACAAACCCTACTAGGACAGGTGCAGAACAAACCCTACTAGGACAGGTTTAGATCAAACCCTATTAGTACAGGTTTAGAACAAACCCTACTAGAACAGGTTTAGAACAAACCTTACTAGAACAGATTTAGAACAAACCCTACTAGGACAGGTTTAGAACAAACCCTACTAGGACAGGTTTCGAACAAACCCTACTAGGACAGGTGCAGAACAAGCCCTACTAGGACAGGTTTAGAACAAACACTACTAGGACAGGTTTAGAACAAACCCTACTAGGGCAGGTGCAGAACAAACCCTACTAGGACAGGTTTAGAACAAACTCTACTAGAACAGGTTTAGAACAAGCCCTACTAGAATAGATTTACAACAAACCCTACTAGGACAGGTTTATAACAAACCCTACTAGGACGGGTTTAGAACAAACCTTATTAGTACAGGTTTAGAACAAACCCTACTAGGACAGGTGCAGAACAAGCCCTACTAGGACAGGTGCAGAACAAGCCCTACTAGGACAGGTTTAGAACAAACACTACTAGGACAGGTTTAGAACAAACCCTACTAGGGCAGGTGCAGAACAAACCCTACTAGGACAGGTTTAGAACAAACCCTACTAGGACAGGTTTAGAACAAACCCGACTAGGACAGGTGCAGAACAAACCCTACTAGGACAGGTTTAGAACAAACCCTACTAGGACAGGTTTAGAACAAACCCTACTAGGACAGGTTTAGAACAAACCCTACTAGGACAGGTGCAGAACAAACCCTACTAGGACAGGTTTAGAACAAACCCTACTAGGACAGGTTTAGAACAAACCCTACTAGGACAGGTTTAGAAAAAGCCCTACTAGGACAGATTTCGAACAAACCCTACTAGGACAGGTTTAGAACAAACCCTACTAGGACAGATTTCGAACAAACCCTATTAGGACAGGTTTAGAACAAGCCCTACTAGGACAGGTTTATAACAAACCCTACTAGGACAGGTTTAGAACAAGCCCTACTAGGACAGGTTTAGAACAAACCCTACTAGGACAGGTTTCCAACAAACCTTACTAGGACAGGTGCAGAACAAACTCTACTAGGACAGGTGCAGAACAAACCCTACTAGGACAGGTGCAGAACAAACCCTACTAGGACAGGTTTAGAACAAACCCTATTAGGACAGGTTTAGAACATACAATACTAGGGCAGGTGCAGAACAAGCCCTACTAGGACAGGTTTAGAACAGACCCTACTAGGACAGGTTTAGAACAAGCCCTACTAGGACAGGTTTAGAACAAACCCTACTAGGACAGGTTTAGAACAAGCTCTACTAGGACAGGTGCAGAACAAGCCCTACTAGGACAGGTTTAGAACAAACCCTACTAGGACAGGTGCGGAACAAACCCTAGTAGGACAGGTGTGGAACAAACCCTACTAGGACAGGTTTAGAACAAACCCTACTAGAACAGGTTTAGAACAAACCCTACTAGGACAGGTTTAGATCAAACCCTATTAGGACAGGTTTAGAACAAACCCTACTAGGACAGGTTTAGATCAAACCCTATTAGGACGGGTTTAGAACAAACTCTACTAGGACAGGTTTCGAACAAACCCTACTAGGACAGGTTTCGAACAAACCCTACTATGACAGGTTTAGATCAAACCCTATTAGTACAGGTTTAGAACAAACCCTACTAGAACAGGTTTAGAACAAACCCGACTAGAACAGATTTAGAACAAACCCTACTAGGACAGGTTTAGAACAAACTCTACTAGGACAGGTTTAGAACAAACCCTACTAGGACAGGTGCAGAACAAGCCCTACTAGGACAGGTGCAGAACAAGCCCTACTAGGACAGGTTTAGAACAAACACTACTAGGACAGGTTTAGAACAAACCCTACTAGGGCAGGTGCAGAACAAACCCTCCTTGGACAGGTTTAGAACAAACTCTACTAGAACAGGTTTAGAACAAACCCTACTAGAACAGATTTAGAACAAACCCTACTAGGACAGGTTTAGAACAAACACTACTAGGACAGGTTTAGAACAAACCTTATTAGTACAGGTTTAGAACAAACCCTACTAGGACAGGTGCAGAACAAGCCCTACTAGGACAGGTGCAGAACAAGCCCTACTAGCACAGGTTTAGAACAAACACTACCAGGACAGGTTTAGAACAAACCCTACTAGGGCAGGTGCAGAACAAACCCTACTAGGACAGGTTTAGAACAAACTCCACTAGAACAGGTTTAGAACAAACCCTACTAGAACAGATTTACAACAAACCCTACTAGGACAGGTTTAGAACAAACCCTACTAGGACAGGTTTAGAAAAAGCCCTACTAGGACAGATTTCGAACAAACCCTACTAGGACAGGTTTAGAACAAACCCTACTAGGACAGATTTCGAACAAACCCTATTAGGACAGGTTTAGAACAAGCCCTACTAGGACAGGTTTATAACAAACCCTACTAGGACAGGTTTAGAACAAGCCCTACTAGGACAGGTTTAGAACAAACCCTACTAGGACAGGTTTCGAACAAACCTTACTAGGACAGGTGCAGAACAAACCCTACTAGGACAGGTGCAGAACAAACCCTACTAGGACAGGTGCAGAACAAACCCTACTAGGACAGGTTTAGAACAAACCCTATTAGGACAGGTTTAGAACATACAATACTAGGGCAGGTGCAGAACAAGCCCTACTAGGACAGGTTTAGAACAGACCCTACTAGGACAGGTTTAGAACAAGCCCTACTAGGACAGGTTTAGAACAAGCTCTACTAGGACAGGTTTAGAACAAGCTCTACTAGGACAGGTGCAGAACAAACCCTACTAGGACAGGTGCAGAACAAGCCCTACTAGGACAGGTTTAGAACAGACCCTACTAGGACAGGTTTAGAACAAGCCCTACTAGGACAGGTTTAGAACAAGCTCTACTAGGACAGGTTTAGAACAAGCTCTACTAGGACAGGTGCAGAACAAGCCCTACTAGGACAGGTTTAGATCAAACCCTATTAGGACAGGTTTAGAACAAACCCTACTAGGACAGGTTTAGATCAAACCCTATTAGGACGGGTTTAGAACAAACTCTACTAGGACAGGTTTCGAACAAACCCTACTAGGACAGGTTTCGAACAAACCCTACTAGGACAGGTTTAGATCAAACCCTATTAGTACAGGTTTAGAACAAACCCTACTAGAACAGGTTTAGAACAAACCCGACTAGAACAGATTTAGAACAAACCCTACTAGGACAGGTTTAGAACAAACCCTACTAGGACAGGTTTAGAACAATCCCTACTAGGACAGGTGCAGAACAAGCCCTACTAGGACAGGTGCAGAACAAGCCCTACTAGGACAGGTTTAGAACAAACACTACTAGGACAGGTTTAGAACAAACCCTACTAGGGCAGGTGCAGAACAAACCCTCCTTGGACAGGTTTAGAACAAACTCTACTAGAACAGGTTTAGAACAAACCCTACTAGAACAGATTTAGAACAAACCCTACTAGGACAGGTTTAGAACAAACACTACTAGGACAGGTTTAGAACAAACCTTATTAGTACAGGTTTAGAACAAACCCTACTAGGACAGGTGCAGAACAAGCCCTACTAGGACAGGTGCAGAACAAGCCCTACTAGCACAGGTTTAGAACAAACACTACTAGGACAGGTTTAGAACAAACCCTACTAGGGCAGGTGCAGAACAAACCCTACTAGGACAGGTTTAGAACAAACTCCACTAGAACAGGTTTAGAACAAACCCTACTAGAACAGATTCAGAACAAACCCTACTAGGACAGGTTTAGAACAAACCCTACTAGGACAGGTTTAGAACAAACCTTATTAGTACGGGTTTAGAACAAACCCTACTAGGACAGGTGCAGAACAAGCCCTACTAGGACAGGTGCAGAACAAACCCTACTAGGACAGGTGCAGAATACACCCTACTAGGACAGGTTTAGAACAAGCCCTACTAGAACAGGTTTAGAACAAACCTGACTAGGACAGGTGCAGAACAAACCCTACTAGGACAGGTTTAGAACAAACTCT
The DNA here is from genome assembly GCA_022114975.2 of Lampris megalopsis. Lineage (NCBI taxonomy): Eukaryota > Metazoa > Chordata > Actinopteri > Lampriformes > Lampridae > Lampris > Lampris megalopsis. The sequence continues at coordinate 10,291,916 of JAJHIY020000427.1, read as the reverse complement.
ACTAGGACAGGTTTAGAACAAACCCTACTAGGACAGGTGCAGAACAAACCCTACTAGAACAGGTTTAGAACAAACCCTACTAGGACAGGTTTAGAACAAACCCTACTAGGACAGGTTTAGAACAAGCCCTACTAGGACAGATTTCGAATATACCCTACTAGGACAGGTTTAGAACAAACCCTACTAGGACAGATTTAGAACAAACCCTATTAGGACAGGTTTAGAACAAGCCCTACTAGGACAGGTTTATAACAAACCCTACTAGGACAGGTTTAGAACAAGCCCTACTAGGACAGGTTTAGAACAAACCCTACTAGGACAGGTTTCGAACAAACCTTACTAGGACAGGTGCAGAACAAACCCTACTAGGACAGGTGCAGAACAAGCCCTACTAGGACAGGTTTAGAACAGACCCTACTAGGACAGGTTTAGAACAAGCCCTACTAGGACAGGTTTAGAACAAGCTCTACTAGGACAGGTTTAGAACAAGCTCTACTAGGACAGGTGCAGAACAAGCCCTACTAGGACAGGTTTAGAACAAACCCTACTAGGACAGGTGCGGAACAAACCCTAGTAGGACAGATTTCGAACAAACTCTACTAGGACAGGTTTAGAACAAACCCTATTAGGACAGGTTTAGAACATACAATACTAGGGCAGGTGCAGAACAAGCCCTACTAGGACAGGTTTAGAACAGACCCTACTAGGACAGGTTTAGAACAAACCCTACTAGGACAGGTGCAGAACAAGCCCTACTAGGACAGGTACAGAACAAACCCTACTAGGACAGGTTTAGAACAAACACTACTAGGACAGGTTTAGAACAAACCCTACTAGGGCAGGTGCAGAACAAACCCTACTAGGACAGGTTTCGAACAAACCTTACTAGGACAGGTGCAGAACATACCCTACTAGGACAGATTTAGAACAAACTCTACTAGAACAGGTTTAGAACAAACCCTACTAGGACAGGTTTAGATCAAACCCTATTAGGACAGGTTTAGAACAAACCCTACTAGGACAGGTTTAGAACAAACCCTACTAGGACAGGTTTAGATCAAACCCTATTAGGACGGGTTTAGAACAAACCCTACTAGGACAGGTTTCGAACAAACTCTGCTAGGACAGGTTTAGAACAAACCCTACTAGGACAGGTTTAGATCAAACCCTATTAGTACAGGTTTAGAACAAACCCTACTAGAACAGGTTTAGAACAAACCCGACTAGAACAGATTTAGAACAAACCCTACTAGGACAGGTTTAGAACAAACCCTACTAGGACAGGTTTAGAACAAACCCTACTAGGACAGGTGCAGAACAAGCCCTACCAGGACAGGTGCAGAACAAGCCCTACTAGGACAGGTTTAGAACAAACCCTACTAGGACAGGTTTAGAACAAAGCCTACTAGGACAGGTGCAGAACAAACCCTACTAGGACAGGTTTAGAACAAACCCTACTAGGACAGGTTTAGAACAAACCCTACTAGGACAGGTGCAGAACAAGCCCTACTAGGACAGATTTCGAACAAACTCTACTAGGACAGGTTTAGAACAAACCCTACCAGGACAGATTTCGAACAAACCCTATTAGGACAGGTTTAGAACAAGCCCTACTAGGACAGGTTTATAACAAACCTTACTAGGACAGGTTTAGAACAAGCCGTTCTAGGACAGGTTTAGAACAAACCCTACTAGGACAGGTTTCGAACAAACCTTACTAGGACAGGTGCAGAACAAACCCTACTAGGACAGGTGCAGAACAAACCCTACTAGGACAGATTTAGAACAAACCCTATTAGGACAGGTTTAGAACATACAATACTAGGGCAGGTGCAGAACAAGCCCTACTAGGACAGGTTTAGAACAGACCCTACTAGGACAGGTTTAGAACAAACCCTACTAGGACAGGTTTAGAACAAACCCTACTAGGACAGGTGCAGAACAAGCCCTACTAGGACAGGTGCAGAACAAACCCTACTAGGACAGGTTTAGAACAAACACTACTAGGACAGGTTTAGAACAAACCCTACTAGGGCAGGTGTAGAACAAACCCTACTAGGACAGGTTTCGAACAAACCTTACTAGGACAGGTGCAGAACAAACCCTACTAGGACAGATTTAGAACAAACTCTACTAGGACAGGTTTAGAACAAACCCTACTAGGACAGGTTTAGAACAAACCTTATTAGTACAGGTTTAGAACAAACCCTACTAGGACAGGTTTAGATCAAACCCTATTAGGACGGGTTTAGAACAAACCCTACTAGGACAGGTTTCGAACAAACCCTACTAGGACAGGTTTAGAACAAACCCTACTAGGACAGGTTTAGATCAAACCCTATTAGTACAGGTTTAGAACAAACCCTACTAGAACAGGTTTAGAACAAAACCGACTAGAACAGATTTAGAAGAAACCCTACTAGGACAGGTTTAGAACAAACCCTACTAGGACAGGTTTAGATCAAACCCTATTAGGACGGGTTTAGAACAAACCCTACTAGGACAGGTGCAGAACAAACCCTACTAGGACAGGTTTAGATCAAACCCTATTAGTACAGGTTTAGAACAAACCCTACTAGGACAGGTTTAGAACAAACCCTACTAGGACAGGTTTAGAACAAGCCCTACTAGGACAGATTTCGAATATACCCTACTAGGACAGGTTTAGAACAAACCCTACTAGGACAGATTTAGAACAAACCCTATTAGGACAGGTTTAGAACAAGCCCTACTAGGACAGGTTTATAACAAACCCTACTAGGACAGGTTTAGAACAAGCCCTACTAGGACAGGTTTAGAACAAACCCTACTAGGACAGGTTTCGAACAAACCTTACTAGGACAGGTGCAGAACAAACCCTACTAGGACAGGTGCAGAACAAGCCCTACTAGGACAGGTTTAGAACAGACCCTACTAGGACAGGTTTAGAACAAGCCCTACTAGGACAGGTTTAGAACAAGCTCTACTAGGACAGGTTTAGAACAAGCTCTACTAGGACAGGTGCAGAACAAGCCCTACTAGGACAGGTTTAGAACAAACCCTACTAGGACAGGTGCGGAACAAACCCTAGTAGGACAGATTTCGAACAAACTCTACTAGGACAGGTTTAGAACAAACCCTATTAGGACAGGTTTAGAACATACAATACTAGGGCAGGTGCAGAACAAGCCCTACTAGGACAGGTTTAGAACAGACCCTACTAGGACAGGTTTAGAACAAACCCTACTAGGACAGGTGCAGAACAAGCCCTACTAGGACAGGTACAGAACAAACCCTACTAGGACAGGTTTAGAACAAACACTACTAGGACAGGTTTAGAACAAACCCTACTAGGGCAGGTGCAGAACAAACCCTACTAGGACAGGTTTCGAACAAACCTTACTAGGACAGGTGCAGAACATACCCTACTAGGACAGATTTAGAACAAACTCTACTAGAACAGGTTTAGAACAAACCCTACTAGGACAGGTTTAGATCAAACCCTATTAGGACAGGTTTAGAACAAACCCTACTAGGACAGGTTTAGAACAAACCCTACTAGGACAGGTTTAGATCAAACCCTATTAGGACGGGTTTAGAACAAACCCTACTAGGACAGGTTTCGAACAAACTCTGCTAGGACAGGTTTAGAACAAACCCTACTAGGACAGGTTTAGATCAAACCCTATTAGTACAGGTTTAGAACAAACCCTACTAGAACAGGTTTAGAACAAACCCGACTAGAACAGATTTAGAACAAACCCTACTAGGACAGGTTTAGAACAAACCCTACTAGGACAGGTTTAGAACAAACCCTACTAGGACAGGTGCAGAACAAGCCCTACCAGGACAGGTGCAGAACAAGCCCTACTAGGACAGGTTTAGAACAAACCCTACTAGGACAGGTTTAGAACAAAGCCTACTAGGACAGGTGCAGAACAAACCCTACTAGGACAGGTTTAGAACAAACCCTACTAGGACAGGTTTAGAACAAACCCTACTAGGACAGGTGCAGAACAAGCCCTACTAGGACAGATTTCGAACAAACTCTACTAGGACAGGTTTAGAACAAACCCTACCAGGACAGATTTCGAACAAACCCTATTAGGACAGGTTTAGAACAAGCCCTACTAGGACAGGTTTATAACAAACCTTACTAGGACAGGTTTAGAACAAGCCGTTCTAGGACAGGTTTAGAACAAACCCTACTAGGACAGGTTTCGAACAAACCTTACTAGGACAGGTGCAGAACAAACCCTACTAGGACAGGTGCAGAACAAACCCTACTAGGACAGATTTAGAACAAACCCTATTAGGACAGGTTTAGAACATACAATACTAGGGCAGGTGCAGAACAAGCCCTACTAGGACAGGTTTAGAACAGACCCTACTAGGACAGGTTTAGAACAAACCCTACTAGGACAGGTTTAGAACAAACCCTACTAGGACAGGTGCAGAACAAGCCCTACTAGGACAGGTGCAGAACAAACCCTACTAGGACAGGTTTAGAACAAACACTACTAGGACAGGTTTAGAACAAACCCTACTAGGGCAGGTGTAGAACAAACCCTACTAGGACAGGTTTCGAACAAACCTTACTAGGACAGGTGCAGAACAAACCCTACTAGGACAGATTTAGAACAAACTCTACTAGGACAGGTTTAGAACAAACCCTACTAGGACAGGTTTAGAACAAACCTTATTAGTACAGGTTTAGAACAAACCCTACTAGGACAGGTTTAGATCAAACCCTATTAGGACGGGTTTAGAACAAACCCTACTAGGACAGGTTTCGAACAAACCCTACTAGGACAGGTTTAGAACAAACCCTACTAGGACAGGTTTAGATCAAACCCTATTAGTACAGGTTTAGAACAAACCCTACTAGAACAGGTTTAGAACAAAACCGACTAGAACAGATTTAGAAGAAACCCTACTAGGACAGGTTTAGAACAAACCCTACTAGGACAGGTTTAGATCAAACCCTATTAGGACGGGTTTAGAACAAACCCTACTAGGACAGGTGCAGAACAAACCCTACTAGGACAGGTTTAGATCAAACCCTATTAGTACAGGTTTAGAACAAACCCTACTAGAACAGGTTTAGAACAAACCTTACTAGAACAGATTTAGAACAAACCCTACTAGGACAGGTTTAGAACAAACCCTACTAGGACAGGTTTAGAACAAACCCTACTAGGACAGGTGCAGAACAAGCCCTACTAGGACAGGTTTAGAACAAACACTACTAGGACAGGTTTAGAACAAGCCCTACTAGGGCAGGTGCAGAACAAACCCTACTAGGACAGGTTTAGAACAAACTCTACTAGAACAGGTTTAGAACAAGCCCTACTAGAATAGATTTACAACAAACCCCACTAGGACAGGTTTAGAACAAACCCTACTAGGACAGGTTTAGATCAAACCCTATTAGTACAGGTTTAGAACAAACCCTACTAGGACAGGTTTAGAACAAACCCTACTAGGACAGGTGCAGAACAAACCCTACTAGGACAGGTTTAGATCAAACCCTACTATTAGTACAGGTTTAGAACAAACCCTACTAGAACAGGTTTAGAACAAACCTTACTAGAACAGATTTAGAACAAACCCTACTAGGACAGGTTTAGAACAAACCCTACTAGGACAGGTTTAGAACAAACCCTACTAGGACAGGTGCAGAACAAGCCCTACTAGGACAGGTTTAGAACAAACCCTACTAGGACAGGTTTCGAAAAAACCTTAATAGGACAGGTGCAGAACAAACCCTACTAGGACAGGTTTAGAACAAACTCTACTAGAACAGGTTTAGAACAAGCCCTACTAGAATAGATTTACAACAAACCCTACTAGGACAGGTTTATAACAAACCCTACTAGGACGGGTTTAGAACAAACCTTATTAGTACAGGTTTAGAACAAACCCTACTAGGACAGGTGCAGAACAAGCCCTACTAGGACAGGTGCAGAACAAGCCCTACTAGGACAGGTTTAGAACAAACACTACTAGGACAGGTTTAGAACAAACCCTACTAGGGCAGGTGCAGAACAAACCCTACTAGGACAGGTTTAGAACAAACCCTACTAGGACAGGTTTAGAACAAACCCGACTAGGACAGGTGCAGAACAAACCCTACTAGGACAGGTTTAGAACAAACCCTACTAGGACAGGTTTAGAACAAACCCTACTAGGACAGGTTTAGAACAAACCCTACTAGGACAGGTGCAGAACAAACCCTACTAGGACAGGTTTAGAACAAACCCTACTAGGACAGGTTTAGAACAAACCCTACTAGGACAGGTTTAGAAAAAGCCCTAATAGGACAGATTTCGAACAAACCCTACTAGGACAGGTTTAGAACAAACCCTACTAGGACAGATTTCGAACAAACCCTATTAGGACAGGTTTAGAACAAGCCCTACTAGGACAGGTTTATAACAAACCCTACTAGGACAGGTTTAGAACAAGCCCTACTAGGACAGGTTTAGAACAAACCCTACTAGGACAGGTTTCGAACAAACCTTACTAGGACAGGTGCAGAACAAACCCTACTAGGACAGGTGCAGAACAAACCCTACTAGGACAGGTGCAGAACAAACCCTACTAGGACAGGTTTAGAACAAACCCTATTAGGACAGGTTTAGAACATACAATACTAGGGCAGGTGCAGAACAAGCCCTACTAGGACAGGTTTAGAACAGACCCTACTAGGACAGGTTTAGAACAAGCCCTACTAGGACAGGTTTAGAACAAACCCTACTAGGACAGGTTTAGAACAAGCTCTACTAGGACAGGTGCAGAACAAGCCCTACTAGGACAGGTTTAGAACAAACCCTACTAGGACAGGTGCGGAACAAACCCTAGTAGGACAGGTGTGGAACAAACCCTACTAGGACAGGTTTAGAACAAACCCTACTAGAACAGGTTTAGAACAAACCCTACTAGGACAGGTTTAGATCAAACCCTATTAGGACAGGTTTAGAACAAACCCTACTAGGACAGGTTTAGATCAAACCCTATTAGGACGGGTTTAGAACAAACTCTACTAGGACAGGTTTCGAACAAACCCTACTAGGACAGGTTTAGAACAAACCCTACTAGGACAGGTTTAGATCAAACCCTATTAGTACAGGTTTAGAACAAACCCTACTAGAACAGGTTTAGAACAAACCCGACTAGAACAGATTTAGAACAAACCCTACTAGGACAGGTTTAGAACAAACTCTACTAGGACAGGTTTAGAACAAACCCTACTAGGACAGGTGCAGAACAAGCCCTACTAGGACAGGTGCAGAACAAGCCCTACTAGGACAGGTTTAGAACAAACACTACTAGGACAGGTTTAGAACAAACCCTACTAGGGCAGGTGCAGAACAAACCCTCCTTGGACAGGTTTAGAACAAACTCTACTAGAACAGGTTTAGAACAAACCCTACTAGAACAGATTTAGAACAAACCCTACTAGGACAGGTTTAGAACAAACACTACTAGGACAGGTTTAGAACAAACCTTATTAGTACAGGTTTAGAACAAACCCTACTAGGACAGGTGCAGAACAAGCCCTACTAGGACAGGTGCAGAACAAGCCCTACTAGCACAGGTTTAGAACAAACACTACTAGGACAGGTTTAGAACAAACCCTACTAGGGCAGGTGCAGAACAAACCCTACTAGGACAGGTTTAGAACAAACTCCACTAGAACAGGTTTAGAACAAACCCTACTAGAACAGATTTACAACAAACCCTACTAGGACAGGTTTAGAACAAACCCTACTAGGACAGGTTTAGAAAAAGCCCTACTAGGACAGATTTCGAACAAACCCTACTAGGACAGGTTTAGAACAAACCCTACTAGGACAGATTTCGAACAAACCCTATTAGGACAGGTTTAGAACAAGCCCTACTAGGACAGGTTTATAACAAACCCTACTAGGACAGGTTTAGAACAAGCTCTACTAGGACAGGTTTAGAACAAACCCTACTAGGACAGGTTTCGAACAAACCTTACTAGGACAGGTGCAGAACAAACCCTACTAGGACAGGTGCAGAACAAACCCTACTAGGACAGGTGCAGAACAAACCCTACTAGGACAGGTTTAGAACAAACCCTATTAGGACAGGTTTAGAACATACAATACTAGGGCAGGTGCAGAACAAGCCCTACTAGGACAGGTTTAGAACAGACCCTACTAGGACAGGTTTAGAACAAGCCCTACTAGGACAGGTTTAGAACAAGCTCTACTAGGACAGGTTTAGAACAAGCTCTACTAGGACAGGTGCAGAACAAACCCTTCTAGGACAGGTGCAGAACAAGCCCTACTAGGACAGGTTTAGAACAGACCCTACTAGGACAGGTTTAGAACAAGCCCTACTAGGACAGGTTTAGAACAAGCTCTACTAGGACAGGTTTAGAACAAGCTCTACTAGGACAGGTGCAGAACAAGCCCTACTAGGACAGGTTTAGATCAAACCCTATTAGGACAGGTTTAGAACAAACCCTACTAGGACAGGTTTAGATCAAACCCTATTAGGACGGGTTTAGAACAAACTCTACTAGGACAGGTTTCGAACAAACCCTACTAGGACAGGTTTCGAACAAACCCTACTAGGACAGGTTTAGATCAAACCCTATTAGTACAGGTTTAGAACAAACCCTACTAGAACAGGTTTAGAACAAACCCGACTAGAACAGATTTAGAACAAACCCTACTAGGACAGGTTTAGAACAAACCCTACTAGGACAGGTTTAGAACAATCCCTACTAGGACAGGTGCAGAACAAGCCCTACTAGGACAGGTGCAGAACAAGCCCTACTAGGACAGGTTTAGAACAAACACTACTAGGACAGGTTTAGAACAAACCCTACTAGGGCAGGTGCAGAACAAACCCTCCTTGGACAGGTTTAGAACAAACTCTACTAGAACAGGTTTAGAACAAACCCTACTAGAACAGATTTAGAACAAACCCTACTAGGACAGGTTTAGAACAAACACTACTAGGACAGGTTTAGAACAAACCTTATTAGTACAGGTTTAGAACAAACCCTACTAGGACAGGTGCAGAACAAGCCCTACTAGGACAGGTGCAGAACAAGCCCTACTAGCACAGGTTTAGAACAAACACTACTAGGACAGGTTTAGAACAAACCCTACTAGGGCAGGTGCAGAACAAACCCTACTAGGACAGGTTTAGAACAAACTCCACTAGAACAGGTTTAGAACAAACCCTACTAGAACAGATTCAGAACAAACCCTACTAGGACAGGTTTAGAACAAACCCTACTAGGACAGGTTTAGAACAAACCTTATTAGTACGGGTTTAGAACAAACCCTACTAGGACAGGTGCAGAACAAGCCCTACTAGGACAGGTGCAGAACAAACCCTACTAGGACAGGTGCAGAATACACCCTACTAGGACAGGTTTAGAACAAGCCCTACTAGAACAGGTTTAGAACAAACCTGACTAGGACAGGTGCAGAACAAACCCTACTAGGACAGGTTTAGAACAAACTCTACTAGGACAGGTTTAGAACAAACCCTACTAGGACAGGTGCAGAACAAACCCTACTAGAACAGGTTTAGAACAAACCCTACTAGGACAGGTTTAGAACAAACCCTACTAGGACAGGTTTAGAACAAGCCCTACTAGGACAGATTTCGAATATACCCTACTAGGACAGGTTTAGAACAAACCCTACTAGGACAGATTTAGAACAAACCCTATTAGGACAGGTTTAGAACAAGCCCTACTAGGACAGGTTTATAACAAACCCTACTAGGACAGGTTTAGAACAAGCCCTACTAGGACAGGTTTAGAACAAACCCTACTAGGACAGGTTTCGAACAAACCTTACTAGGACAGGTGCAGAACAAACCCTACTAGGACAGGTGCAGAACAAGCCCTACTAGGACAGGTTTAGAACAGACCCTACTAGGACAGGTTTAGAACAAGCCCTACTAGGACAGGTTTAGAACAAGCTCTACTAGGACAGGTTTAGAACAAGCTCTACTAGGACAGGTGCAGAACAAGCCCTACTAGGACAGGTTTAGAACAAACCCTACTAGGACAGGTGCGGAACAAACCCTAGTAGGACAGGTGTGGAACAAACCCTACTAGGACAGGTTTACAACAAACCCTACTAGAACAGGTTTAGAACAAACCCTACTAGGACAGGTTTAGAACAAACCCTACTAGGACAGGTTTAGATCAAACCCTATTAGGACGGGTTTAGAACAAACTCTACTAGGACAGGTTTCGAACAAACCCTACTAGGACAGGTTTAGAACAAACCCTACTAGGACAGGTTTAGATCAAACCCTATTAGTACAGGTTTAGAACAAACCCTACTAGAACAGGTTTAGAACAAACCCGACTAGAACAGATTTAGAACAAACCCTACTAGGACAGGTTTAGAACAAACCCTACTAGGACAGGTTTAGAACAAACCCTACTAGGACAGGTGCAGAACAAGCTCTACTAGGACAGGTGCAGAACAAGCCCTACTAGGACAGGTTTAGAACAAACACTACTAGGACAGGTTTAGAACAAACCCTACTAGGGCAGGTGCAGAACAAACCCTCCTTGGACAGGTTTAGAACAAGCCCTACTAGAACAGGTTTAGAACAAACACTACTAGGACAGGTTTAGAACAAACCTTATTAGTACAGGTGCAGAACAAACCCTACTAGGACAGGTGCAGAACAAACCCTACTAGGACAGGTGCAGAACAAACCCTACTAGGACAGGTTTAGAACAAACCCTATTAGGACAGGTTTAGAACATACAATACTAGGGCAGGTGCAGAACAAGCCCTACTAGGACAGGTTTAGAACAGACCCTACTAGGACAGGTTTAGAACAAGCCCTACTAGGACAGGTTTAGAACAAGCTCTACTAGGACAGGTTTAGAACAAGCTCTACTAGGACAGGTGCAGAACAAGCCCTACTAGGACAGGTTTAGAACAAACCCTACTAGGACAGGTGCGGAACAAACCCTAGTAGGACAGGTGTGGAACAAACCCTACTAGGACAGGTTTAGAACAAACCCTACTAGAACAGGTTTAGATCAAACCCTATTAGGACAGGTTTAGAACAAACCCTACTAGGACAGGTTTAGATCAAACCCTATTAGGACGGGTTTAGAACAAACTCTACTAGGACAGGTTTCGAACAAACCCTACTAGGACAGGTTTAGAACAAACCCCACTAGGACAGGTTTAGATCAAACCCTATTAGTACAGGTTTAGAACAAACCCTGCTAGAACAGGTTTAGAACAAACCCGACTAGAACAGATTTAGAACAAACCCTACTAGGACAGGTTTAGAACAAACCCTACTAGGACAGGTGCAGAACAAACCCTACTAGGACAGGTGCAGAACAAGCCCTACTAGGACAGGTGCAGAACAAGCCCTACTAGGACAGGTTTAGAACAAACACTACTAGGACAGGTTTAGAACAAACCCTACTAGGGCAGGTGCAGAACAAACCCTACTAGGACAGGTTTAGAACAAACTCCACTAGAACAGGTTTAGAACAAACCCTACTAGAACAGATTTAGAACAAACCCTACTAGGACAGGTTTAGAACAAACCTTATTAGTACGGGTTTAGAACAAACCCTACTAGGACAGGTGCAGAACAAGCCCTACTAGGACAGGTGCAGAACAAACCCTACTAGGACAGGTGCAGAATACACCCTACTAGGACAGGTTTAGAACAAGCCCTACTAGAACAGATTTAGAACAAACCCGACTAGGACAGGTTTATAACAAACCCTACTAGGACAGGTTTAGAACAAACCCTACTAGGACAGGTTTAGAACAAACCCTACTAGGACAGGTGCAGAACAAAATCTACTAGGACAGGTTTAGAACAAACCCTACTAGGACAGTTTTAGAACAAACCCTACTAGGACAGGTTTAGAACAAGCCCTACTAGGACAGATTTCGAACAAACCCTACTAGGACAGGTTTAGAACAAACCCTACTAGGACAGATTTAGAACAAGCCCTATTAGGACAGGTTTAGAACAAGCCCTACTAGGACAGGTTTATAACAAACCCTACTAGGACAGGTTTAGAACAAGCCCTACTAGGACAGGTTTAGAACAAACCCTACTAGGACAGGTTTCGAACAAACCTTACTAGGACAGGTGCAGAACAAACCCTACTAGGACAGGTTTAGAACAAACCTTATTAGTACAGGTTTAGAACAAACCCTACTAGGACAGGTGCAGAACAAGCCCTACTAGGACAGGTGCAGAACAAGCCCTACTAGGACAGGTTTAGAACAAACACTACTAGGACAGGTTTAGAACAAACCCTACTAGGGCAGGTGCAGAACAAACCCTACTAGGACAGGTTTAGAACAAACCCTACTAGGACAGGTTTAGAACAAACCCTACTAGGACAGGTTTAGAACAAGCCCTACTAGGACAGATTTCGAACAAACCCTACTAGGACAGGTTTAGAACAAACCCTACTAGGACAGATTTAGAACAAACCCTATTAGGACAGGTTTAGGACAAGCCCTACTAGAACAGATTTAGAACAAACCCTACTAGGACAGGTTTAGAACAAACACTACTAGGACAGGTTTAGAAAAAACCTTATTAGTACAGGTTTAGAACAAACCCTACTAGGACAGGTGCAGAACAAGCCCTACTAGGACAGGTGCAGAACAAGCCCTACTAGGACAGGTTTAGAACAAACACTACTAGGACAGGTGCAGAACAAGCCCTACTAGGGCAGGTGCAGAACAAACCCTACTAGGACAGGTTTAGAACAAACTCCACTAGAACAGGTTTAGAACAAACCCTACTAGAACAGATTTAGAACAAACCCTACTAGGACAGGTTTAGAACAAACCCTCCTAGGACAGGTTTAGAACAAACCTTATTAGTACGGGTTTAGAACAAACCCTACTAGGACAGGTGCAGAACAAGCCCTACTAGGACAGGTGCAGAACAAACCCTACTAGGACAGGTGCAGAATACACCCTACTAGGACAGGTTTAGAACAAGCCCTACTAGAACAGATTTAGAACAAACCCTACTAGGACAGGTGCAGAACAAACCCTACTAGGACAGGTTTAGAACAAACCCTACTAGGACAGGTTTAGAACAAACCCTACTAGGACAGGTGCAGAACAAAATCTACTAGGACAGGTTTAGAACAAACCCTACTAGGACAGTTTTAGAACAAACCCTACTAGGACAGGTTTAGAACAAGCCCTACTAGGACAGATTTCGAACAAACCCTACTAGGACAGGTTTAGAACAAACCCTACTAGGACAGATTTAGAACAAACCCTATTAGGACAGGTTTAGAACAAGCCCTACTAGGACAGGTTTATAACAAACCCTACTAGGACAGGTTTAGAACAAGCCCTACTAGGACAGGTTTAGAACAAACCCTACTAGGACAGGTTTCGAACAAACCTTACTAGGACAGGTGCAGAACAAACCCTACTAGGACAGGTTTAGAACAAACCTTATTAGTACAGGTTTAGAACAAACCCTACTAGGACAGGTGCAGAACAAGCCCTACTAGGACAGGTGCAGAACAAGCCCTACTAGGACAGGTTTAGAACAAACACTACTAGGACAGGTTTAGAACAAACCCTACTAGGGCAGGTGCAGAACAAGCCCTACTAGGACAGGTTTAGAACAAACCCTACTAGGACAGGTTTAGAACAAACCCGACTAGGACAGGTGCAGAACAAACCCTACTAGGACAGGTTTAGAACAAACCCTACTAGGACAGGTTTAGAACAAACCCTACTAGGACAGGTTTAGAACAAACCCTACTAGGACAGGTGCAGAACAAACCCTACTAGGACAGGTTTAGAACAAACCCTACTAGGACAGGTTTAGAACAAACCCTACTAGGACAGGTTTAGAAAAAGCTCTACTAGGACAGATTTCGAACAAACCATACTAGGACAGGTTTAGAACAAACCCTACTAGGACAGATTTCGAACAAACCCTATTAGGACAGATTTAGAACAAGCCCTACTAGGACAGGTTTATAACAAACCCTACTAGGACAGGTTTAGAACAAACCCTACTAGGACAGGTTTCGAAAAAACCTTAATAGGACAGGTGCAGAACAAACCCTACTAGGACAGGTGCAGAACAAACCCTACTAGGACAGGTGCAGAACAAAGCCTACTAGGAGAGGTTTAGAACAAACCCTATTAGGACAGGTTTAGAACATACAATACTAGGGCAGGTGCAGAACAAGCCCTACTAGGACAGGTTTAGAACAGACCCTACTAGGACAGGTTTAGAACAAGCTCTACTAGGACAGGTTTAGAACAAGCTCTACTAGGACAGGTGCAGAACAAGCCCTACTAGGACAGGTTTAGAACAAACCCTACTAGGACAGGTGCGGAACAAACCCTACTAGGACAGGTTTAGAACAAACCCTACTAGGACAGGTTTAGATCAAACCCTACTAGGACAGGTTTAGATCAAACCCTATTAGTACAGGTTTAGAACAAGCCCTACTAGAACAGGTTTAGAACAAACCCGACTAGAACAGATTTAGAACAAACCCTACTAGGACAGGTTTAGAACAAACCCTACTAGGACCGGTTTAGAACAAACCCTACTAGGACAGGTGCAGAACAAGCCCTACTAGGACAGGTTTAGAACAGACCCTACTAGGACAGGTTTAGAACAAGCCCTACTAGGACAGGTTTAGAACAAACCCTACTAGGACAGGTTTAGAACAAACCCTACTAGGACAGGTTTAGAACAAGCTCTACTAGGACAGGTTTAGAACAAGCTCTACTAGGACAGGTGCAGAACAAGCCCTACTAGGACAGGTTTAGAACAAACCCTACTAGGACAGGTGCGGAACAAACCCTACTAGGACAGGTTTAGAACAAACCCTACTAGGACAGGTTTAGATCAAACCCTACTAGGACAGGTTTAGATCAAACCCTATTAGTACAGGTTTAGAACAAGCCCTACTAGAACAGGTTTAGAACAAACCCGACTAGAACAGATTTAGAACAAACCCTACTAGGACAGGTTTAGAACAAACCCTACTAGGACAGGTTTAGAACAAACCCTACTAGGACAGGTGCAGAACAAGCCCTACTAGGACAGGTGCAGAACAAGCCCTACTAGGACAGGTTTAGAACAAACACTACTAGGACAGGTTTCGAACAAACCCTACTAGGGCAGGTGCAGAACAAACCCTACTAGGACAGGTATAGAACAAACCCTACTAGAACAGGTTTAGAACAAACCCGACTAGGACAGGTTTAGAACAAACCCTACTAGAACAGGTTTAGAACAAACCCTACTAAAACAGGTTTAGAACAAACCCGACTAGGACAGGTTTAGAACAAAAGAGTGTAATGAAAATAAGAAATGATCCCAACACTTGAATTTTAGCTGCCTAATTTATTGAGCAACATTTCAACCAGACTGATCTTCGTCAGGCAAGTGAGCAGCGATCTATTCTTCCCCTTTCTGCTCTTCACATCCATCTGCTTTATTGGCAGAACGAGCACTCGGAGCAGCAGGAAGTAGTTTCAGGCCATTCATACTTGTTAATCCGTACTGATTAGGCGGAGAGCGAAGTGTAGACATTCTGAGTTCTAGACCTCACTTCCCTCTCACTTGTCTTTTATTTTCTTTACATCATTCTCCATTTTGCAATGTTCCCCTTAGAGTATGATACAGACACACACACACGCACACTATATATATATATACAGTGCATCCGGAAA
Organism: Lampris megalopsis; assembly: GCA_022114975.2. Taxonomy (NCBI): domain Eukaryota; kingdom Metazoa; phylum Chordata; class Actinopteri; order Lampriformes; family Lampridae; genus Lampris; species Lampris megalopsis. Next base: position 10,276,194 of record JAJHIY020000427.1, on the reverse strand, counting down.
GTATTCACACCCCTTCTCTTTCCCCACATTTTGTCATGTTACAGCCTTATTCCAAAATGGATTAAAATCCTTTTTTCCTCATCAATCTACACACAATACCCCATAATGACAAAGCGAAAAAGGTTTTGTAGAAATTTTTGCAAATTTATTAAAAATAAAAAACTGAAATATTGCATGATCATAAGTATTCACACCCTTTACTCAGTACTTGGTCGAGGCACCCTTGGCAGCGATTACAGCCTCAAGTCTTCTTGGGTATGAAGCTACAAGCTTGGCACACCTGTATTTGGGGTATTTTTCCCATTCTTCTCTGCAGATCCTCTCGAGCTCTGTAAGGTTAGATGGGGAGCGTCGCTGCACAGCTATTTTTAGGTCTTTCCAGAGATCTTCAATGGGGTTCAAGTCTGGTCTCTGGCTGGGCCACTCAAGGACATTCACAGACTTGTCCCGAAGCCACTCCTTCATTGTCTTGGCTGTGTGCTTAGGGTCGTTGTCGTGTTCAAAGGTAAACCTTCGCCCCAGTCTGAGGTCCTGAGCGCTCTGGAGCAGGTTTTCATCAAGGATCTTTCTGTGCTTTGCTTCATTCATCTTTCTCTCGATCCTGACTAGTCTCCCAGTTCCTGCCGCTGAAGAACGTCCCCACAGCATGATGCTGCCACCACCATGCTTCAGTGTAGGGATGGTATTAGCAAGTTGATGAGGGGTGCCTGGTTTCCTCCAGACGTGACGTTTGGCTTTCAGGCCAAAGAGTTCAATCTTGGTTTCATCAGACCAGAGAATCTTGTTTCTCATGGTCTGAGAGTCCTTTAGGTGCTTTCTGGCAAACTCCAAGCGGGCTGTCATGTGCCTTTTACTGAGCAGAGGCTTCCGTCTGGCCACTCTACCATAAAGGCCTGATTGGTGGAGTGCTGCAGAGAATGTTGTCCTTCTGGAAGGTTCTCCCATCTCCACAGAGGAACGCTGGAGCTCTGTCAGAGTGACCATCGGGTTCTTGGTCACCTCCCTGACCAAGGCCCTTCTCCCCTGATTGCTCAGTTTGGCTGGGCGGCCAGCTCTAGGAAGAGTCCTGGTGGATCCAAACTTCTTCCATTTATGAATGATGGAGACCACTGTGCTCTTCAGGACCTTCAAAGCTGTAGAAATTTTTTTGTACCCTTCCCCAGATCTGTGCCTCGATACAATCCTGTCTCGGAGGTCCACAGACAATTCCTTTGACTTCATGCCTTGGTTTCTGCTCTGACATGCACTGTCAACAGTGGGACCTTATATAGACAGGTGCGTGCCTTTCCAAATCATGTCCAATCAATTGAATTTACTACAGGTGGACTCCAATCAAGATGTAGAAACATCTCAAGGATGATCAGTGGAAACAGGATGAACCTGAGCTCAATTTTGAGTGTCATAGCAAAGGGTGTGAATACTTATGTACATGCAATATTTAATAAATTTGCAAACATTTCTACAAAACCGTTTTCACTTTGTCATTATGGGGTATTGTGTGTAGATTGATGAGAAAAAAAAGAATTTAATCCATTTTGGAATAAGGCTGTAACATAACAAAATGTGGGGAAAGTGAAGGGGTGTGAATACTTTCCGGATGCACTGTATATAATTATGATTATTATTTTTATTATATTATTATTTTTTAATATAATTAATAATTATTTTATATATATATTTATATATTTATAATTTTATTTATTTTGAAAACCACTTTATTTTTGCCATCATACAGTTCGGTTACAATGTGTTCTTTACATGTAACCCATCCTATTGTATTGGAGCAGTGGGAAGCTGCGGTGCAGCACCCAGGGACCAACTCCAGTTCCTTTCTAATCTAATCTGATCTAATCTAATTTTATTTGATCTAATCTAATCTGATCTGATCTAATCTAATTTGATCTGATCTAATATTATCTAATCTAATATGAACAAATCTAATATTATCTAATCTAATCTGATCTAATCTAATATTATCTAATCTAATCTGATCTAATATAATCTGATTGGATTTGATTTTATCTAATTAATATTATCTAATCTAATCTGATCTAATTTAATATTATCTAATCTAAACTGATCTAATATTATCTAATCTAATCTAATATTATCTAACATAATCTGATGTAATCTGATTTGATCTAATCTAATCTAAACTAAACTAATACAATCTAATATTATCTAATCCGATCCAATCTAATCTGATCTAATCTAAACTAATCTAATATCTAATCTGACCCGATCCAATCTAATCTAATCTAGTCTGATCTGATCAAATCAAATCTAATCTAATCTATTGCCTCGGTCAGGGGCACAGACAGGAGTATTAACCCTAACATGCACGTCTTTTTGATGGTGTGAGGAAACCGGAGCACCCGGTGGAAACTCACACAGACATGGGGAGAATGGGGAGTTTGCATGTTGCTGGAAGGGCCTGGGGTTCAAACCCAGGACCTTCTTGCTGTGAGGCAACAGCGCTAACCACTGTCCCACCCATAACCATTTTCATAGTTTTTGCCATCATGCATATTGGTTGGAAAAATTACTTTACTCACGAGCTTCATTTTTGAGATGTTGTACACAGGACCCTTGTTGGCTGACTTGTGAGGCAAGTGAAGATGAGCCTTAAATGTGGTCTTTTAGCAACAACAACAATAAAAAACCCTAGTGCCTTAGTTAGACTCTGTACTTAATTTCCATTTTTTATGACTTCTGAATTGCACTCGCTGGGTAGTTTATTATTGGCTTCTGCTGTCTACAGTAAGTGTAGGCTAGTCATTCCTGCAAGTTGAACCAGGAAGTAGCTCAGTAACCGACCATTGATAATATTGAACATTTTAATTTACATTTTCGTTTTCATTTCCAAATATGTGGTTTAGATAATAGTGGCACGGTGGTGCAGTGGTTAGTGCAGTTGCCTCACAGCAAGAAGGTCCTGGGTTCGAGCCCCGGGGTAGTCCAACCTTGGTGGGTCATCCCGGGTTGTCCTGTGTGGAGTTTGCATGTTCTCCCCGTGTCTGTGTGGGTTTCCTCCCACAGTCCAAAGACATGTAAGTCAGGTGACTTGGCCGTACATAAATTGTCCCTAGGAGTGTGTGTGTGTGTGTGTGTGTGTGTGTGTGTGTGTGTGTGTGTGTGTGTGTGTGTGTGTGTGTGTGTGGGCGGGCCCTGTGATGGTCTGGCAGCCTGCCCAGGGTGTCTCCCAATGACTGCTGGAATAGGCTCCATCATCCCCATGACCCTGAGAGCAGGATAAGCGGTCAAGATAATGGCTGGATGGATGGATGGATGGTTTAGATAATAATGTCAATTTGGATTAAATAATTGGGTTAAATTCGGGTTGTTGAAACATGTCTGATGCTCGTGCTCCATTGTCCCATCAGAAGCCGTTGTAAATTTGAGTCCAGTGGTGGTCCCTTGTCCAAACGCTTCACAAAGAAGCATTAAATAAAATGATGTCATAACCGATATGCGTGATGGCAAAAACTACAAAAATAAGACCTGAGTTATAAAAGAGCTGAATTTTACAAAAACAACAGTCTCAGCACAGCGGTTGGGTTGGAGGGCAACACCCTGGCAGATGATAAGACCAAGTTGGATTGGGGGAATTAAAGTTGAAGTGATGTTGTTGCAAAGACCCCAAACTCAGAAACTGAAGTGCTCTGGCCTCCTCTCCTGCTGCTGTTTCATTCCCTCCAACAGAACACTTGGGAAGGATGGGTAATTAGCCAAAATACTCAGAATAGTACATATATTTACAAAGAGGAACGTGCGTTTAATGCAGCGCCCTTGCTTATAAAACCATAACACATTCCTACTGTATGTCATAATTTGAGATTTTTGAGTGGGAAAACTGTTTTCCTCCCTCAGGTCCGGAGACCCCAGCTTCATGCGATGAGTTGGAGTGCAGTTTCGGAGCCTCCTGTGTTGAGCTCAATGGCCAAGCCCACTGCGAGTGCCCTTCGCCTGACTGTAATGTGAAAAACAAGACTAAGGTGGGTGCATTAACCGGAGAGACTCCAGAGCAAATAGTTTGGCCCTCCTCTGAATTTCCTACAAATTTGAACCACATCAGTAAAGAAAACACAAACCTGAGCCACTAGACATGGTTTTACAGTGCTGGCGAGAGGCAACATGTTTATGGCTCCATGTCCTCCATCTGTGTCGGTGTGGAGCAGGTATGCGGCTCGGATGGGGTGACCTATGCCGACCAGTGCCAGTTGAGGACGATAGCCTGTCGGCAGGACAAGGACATAACAATAGAATACTTGGGCCAGTGCACAGGTGAGCCTCACTGACGCCTTCCTACATCACACACACGGACAGCCAGCGGTTGTCAGGGTGCCGTCAGCGCAGGATCTATGCCAGCGTCTTGACATTTCTGCACTTCCTGCGTCCCCACACCCTGTCTCGCCACGTGAAAAGGCGAAGGCAGAATGAAACTGGGTTTGAGCTTTATGCTTAAGTCCAAGGGAGGGCCCACACTATGCAGACTGTAATAAAGTCCATCCCAGTCCCATTTTATTTCATGTCATTCCATTTGGCAAACTTGATGGCATAAGTCCTACTTAGCCAGGTTGAGACTTCCGGGCGACCGGACATGCAGGACATGAGCTCCTAGGTTTACAGGTGTCATTTGTATTTCAGAATGAGACAAACTCTACTTTGCATTGACCACGACGGGACACATCGAGAAATAAACCACTAAAAGAACCGATCTAGATCTAATCAGGACAACACTTTTGCGAAGGACACCCCATGGCTAGCTAGCAAAACAAACCCCACTGAGCTAGCTTGGAAAACACTCACACAAAAAAAAAGAAAAAGAAAAGAAAGAAAAAAAACCCGACCGAGAAACACCGAGAAAAGGAAGGAAGAAGAGAACAAGCAGAAAGTCGCTCCGCCTGTGTTGTGCTACACAGAGTGAGTACACCGCCACCCAGCAGTTTGTCCTTAGCGTTTACGTTTTTAAGCTAGCTAGCTTATTAGTTAGCTAGCAGGGTATCGGAGCTGCGGCGGCGGTCCCTCCCCTCCCCACTGCCTGGCGGCGGTAACCGAACAGAGCGGCAGGTGTCACCATCGGTGAGAGTAGCGGTACATGTGAGGAAGAGGAGAAAGAGGGAGAGCCTTTTATAAAACCAACCCAGGCTGGCAGATGTTGCCCTGCAGGTGCATGCCCTCAGTCTGACTGCAGCCTGAGCTTTGCAGTCTGAGACATGGTGGCGGCGTTGTCCTCTTTGATTTTTTTGCCCCTCTTTTAGGACGTGCATTCACCAGCAAACACTGTTGTGAGGAAATGCCTCAATCCCCGCACACAATTTGACTGCAGTGAATGCGTCGTCGTTCCTTATCGCAGGGAAAATACCAGAGTGTTGAGAGGAAAGCTGTTCCCCTTTGACTGATTGTGGCTATCTTCCTCTCTCTCTGGTCCAGCTGCTGGTTTGCCTTTGATGGAGAAGAGGAAATATTTTGGGACAAGTACCAAGACTGACTGTCTTTCATGCATTGCAGATGTACCTAGCTGGTGGCCAGCTTGTGTTGTGACAGGGTTACAGACGCTGTTGGAGAGCAGTACTGTTTCCTGGTCATATTGAGGGTGCAGACAATAAGTGTATCTTTAGTGATACTCACTGGTGAACATAACACCAAGTGGGGATTCAAACAATGTCAACAATAATTGCCTTGAGTGACTGTGCCTTGCAAGTACTTGCAAAAGCCTAACGCTAATAAGGGCCCCTGCCTCCTCCTTAGCCCTACCACTTGGCGCTATCCCTCCGTTTTGCACGCCCCCGCGTAGTGTAGGTTGTCCCAGTTTTATTTGGGATATAGGGGCATTGTTCCTCTAGCCCTCCTGATGGTCCTCCAAATGGAGCATTTTCCGATGCACACTCGAACACGAGTGGTTGAATGACTGCATTGCGAACTGTGGCTGAAGTAGATTGAAAATGGCTACTGCAGTAAAGCCAGTCCACATTTCGAAAAACACTGTCAAGCCAGCCCCCACGTTGTTTTGTGGTACGCATATACTAGGCATTACGGCAAGAACGGGTAAGAACTGATTTCAAAATAAAAGTGACTTTCCGGTGAATGTGATTTCTGATTCATTCAGTCAGACAGTCATTCAGTCAGTCAATAATGAATGAATAAATAAATAATAAAAACACATGTCACTCAGAAAATATCAGCACAATCTGATGTGCAATTCCAAATTAAAGCCTCTTAAATGTAATATATGAGCTATGTTCGCTCCGAGTTCAGATGAGCATTAAAAAGAAACTGCCTGTTCCACAGACTACTTTATCTTCAGACTGACAGCACGCCACCCTACAGTGTCACTCAGGAAATATCAGCACAATATGGTGTGGAATTTCAAAATTGAAGCCCTTTAAAATGTCATATTTGAGCTATGTTCCCTTTGAATTTAGATTAGAATTGAAAGGAAACTTCCGGTTTCCACGGCCCTGTTTAACTTCAGACTTACATCATACCACCTCAGAGTGTCTCTCAGAAAATATCAGCTCAATCTGATGTGGAATTTCAAAATTAAAGCCCTCTAAAATGTCATGTATGAGCTATATTCCCTCCATAGGCATCAATTGTGTATGGCACTGCTGCCACATCCATCACTATCTATGGATGGAGGTACTGGCACCAACATGTTCATGCAGCACGCGCACACACACACCCACACACACACACACACACACACACACACAAACAAACAAGTGTTGTCACAGTCATGTCAGCTTCCCAATAAAAGTTTTTTGTTACTGGCCAATGGGCCTGTTATTGTACCATCACTTGACAATACAACATATACAAAGTGATTCAAAGCTCAAATTAGCCTTATGCATGCACACACACAGCATAAAATCTAATTGTACACCCAACAAAAAATATAAACAGTAATATTGAAATAGAGTACTATGGTGTGAAATTGTAAATTAGCTTACTTGTGCTGATTCCAACAGGAGATTACAGGGTTTGGTGTTGAACGCTGACTTTATTTCATTATAGTCCAACGAGGCAGTCAGTTCTCTTTCAGAGGAGAGCAGGGACAGAGTTCAGTCTGGATGTCATAATTGATGCCCTGATGCCAGTTTTTGTCTGACTTACAGCTGACAAGAGTCTTTCAGCAGTGCAGCTTGTTGTGGGAAGGGTGACGAGGACCCGTAGGAGACGATTAATTTTGGGAAACATGTCACTGGGGCATGTGTCGAGCTCTTCAACAAGTGATGACTGTGACCTTTCTCTTCAGTTGCCATACAAACACTTCATGTTCTGCATCTTCCACAGCGATGGAGAAGTGTGTGCTGGTGGCCTGTATTAATGCCTTGTATTAATTAATACAAGGCCGTATTAATGCCTTGTCACCAAAGGTGTTTGACTGAGGCAAGCAAGTAGTAGCAGCTCTCATAAACTCATACGTGTCTGCCTTAAAACCAGTGTTCAGTTCCATGCTCTGCCTGTCTAGCACATCATTCCCTATTGTTTTTAGATCTGAGTTGTCCTTTACACGTGATGCTTTGCCCATGCTAGATTCAACCTGAGTATTGCCCAACTTCGCTGGCAACTTCCTCTTTCAACACCCAGTGAGTGACGTCCCAGCTCAGAATGTCATATTTCTTCATCAGATCATCTGTTAGTGTCATTCCTTTGTCAGAGTCGTTTTCTGTATCCCTGAATGTATTACAGCTCTCCTTACGACACTCAGTTAGATCAGTGCAATCTTTAACTGATATGGTGGAAATGCCATAGTCATTCATTTCAAAAAACTTATTGAACGTGACAAGTAGAAACACATTTTTTTTCCGTTTGCATTTGCTGAAGTAGAGAGTCGGCTTCAAGTTTTGTGTGTGTGTGTTTTTTGTTTTGTTTTGTTTGTTTTTTTTCAAGTTTTTCCCCTTTTTCTCCCCAATTGTATCCGGCCAATTACATCACTCTTCCAAGCCGTCCCAGTCGCTGCTCCACTCCCTCTGCTGATTCGGGGAGGGCTGCAGACTACCACATGCCTCCTCCGATACATGTGGAGTCGCCAGCCACTGCTTTTCATCTGACAGTGAAGGGTTTCACCAAGGGGACGTAGTGTGTGGGAGGATCACGCTATTCCCCCTTTGCCCCGAACAGGCGCCCCGACCGACCAGAGGAGACGCTAGTGCAGTGACTAGGCCACGTACCCACATCCAGCTTCCCACCTGCAGACACGGCCAGTTGTGTCTGTAGGGACGTCCAAACAAGCCAGAGGCAACACAAGAATTTGAAATGGCGATCCCTGTTTGGTAGGCAATGGAATAGACCACTACACTACCTGGAAATGTCATATTTTTGAGTGATTTGACAGAGGGGTAGAATGTATATGGAGAAAAGAGTAGGACCTAGGATAGAACCTTGTGGGACCCCGCAAGAGACACTAGCTGGGGGAGAGGGAAAATTGCCTATATTAATGGAGAAGCTTCTATTTTTTAAGAAAGATTTGAATCATTTTAAGACAGCAATCAACACCAACCCCATGCTGGAGACAGTCTCTTAAAATGTCATGATCCACAGTATCAAACGCCATGCTGAAGTCAAAAAGAATTAGAATGGCAGTCAGTAAAGTGGATCAGGTCATTATGCACTTCCAGCAATGCAGACTCTGTGCTATGATAAACCTTAAAACCTAACTGAAATCTTCCCAAGATGTTGTTTTGTTGTAGATAGGGCAGCAGTTGACGGAATAACTTTTTTGAGAACCTTTGAAAAGAATAGAATTTTAGAAATAGGTCTGTAGTTACTAGGTAAGGTAGGGTCCAAATTGTTTTTGTTTTTGTTTTTTCTGGAGGGGCTGGACCACTGTGTGCTTGAAACATGTTGGAATGGTACTAGTGCCCAGGGAGCTGTTGATAATGTAGAGGATGCTGGGACCAGCTATGTCTGACATCCTTAAGGAGGGCAGTAGGGACAATGTCATGGGGGCAGGTTGTAGGTTTCATGATAGAAACAACCCTTTAAGGGTGGGTAAGCATGATAACTTGGAAGCAGCCCAATTTAGAAGAACTGACAAGTGAGACAGCTAAGTCATGGGTGGGGGTCATTCTAATATCCTCATCTTTGCTAATGAAAAATTTGAAAAGATTCTTTGCACTTAACAGGGGACATATCTAAGCTGGTACTGGGAATGGGGCAGATGACAGAATTTATGATACTGAATAAGACCTTGGGATTATGAGAGTTGTTGGAAATTAGGTCAGAAAAGTATTTTGCTCTTGCGGCCTTAGCTGCTTCTTGATATTTGTGAAGACTGTTTCTCAAATTGTTGAAGGAAATTTGAAGCTTATCACTTTTCCACTTTCGTTTGGATACTCTGCACTCCCTCCTCAGGGCTCTGGTGGTCTTAAGCCAAGGCAGACCTTTAGGCTTAGGCTTTTTCTATTTAAGGGAAGCAACAGTATTCAGAATAGAAAAGCAGGCGGTATTAAAGAAGGAAGGGAGTTCCTCAGTACTGAGATGGGGGGGGGGGGCGACTCAACAGTGCATTAGGATCAGCTATAAGAGCCTGAGAACTTATTGGCCTTCAAAGAGTTAATGTAACGAGAGTAATGTACAGGGAGATAAGATTTAGCAGAAGAGAAAGGCAGAGATTCATCGATTATGACAGCACTATGATCTGACAGAGAAGCATCAATTATATCGGCATTGCAGATTGGAAAACTAAACAATAAGACTAGGTCGAGTGTATGACCTGGCTCTATGTATTTATGTATTTTTGGTGGACGATGCACAAGAGCAATTAAGAGGGGATTGACTAGGTCCACTTTAATTAATTACACCTCAAAGCTGGGGAAATAATCAGAGTTCAGTAGGAAACAATTATAAGTGTTTTTTGAACACAGCAGCTAGACCCCCACCACACCCAAAGGGTCTAGGCGTGCTAAAAAAAAAAAAAGTTAGTTATCTGGACAGAGTTAAACAAGTGGAGCAAGCTCACCAGTGTTCAGCCAGGTTTCTATCACCAGTAGGAAATCCAATCCATGGGCGGCGAAAAAGTAATTGAGAATAAAAGTCTTATTGGATAAGGATATCATGTTGAACATAGCCACTTTGGCTGAGATAGCGGTATAATCTGACAACAGTTAACATGCCAGAGGGTGAAGATTCTGTAGGACTACACCACCCCACTTCACAGGTAGCCTGGTGGGGCATCCAGGTCTGTGTCTGAGATAATAATAATAATACATTTTATTTGTGGGCGCCTTTCAGAGCAACAAGCAGCACTGTGTCCAGCATAAAATCAAAACAAAGCAGGGTAGACAATAAAAAGTTAATACAACAGAAAAGTATAAAATCATCATCTGCACAAAACTCACTGGAGCGTGGATCAGACTGAATATGTCAGATTGAAAAGGTGCGTTTTGAGATGGGACTTGAAGGTTGAGAGTCAGTGTTGCGAAGGTCTTGTGGGAGAGAGTTCCATAGAATAACTGAAGGCTGTAGACCCCATGGTAGTCAAGCGGGCCGATGGTGTTGTGAGTTGGAGAGGAGAAGAGGATCTGAGAGTGTGGGAGGGCGTGTGGACATGAAGGAGTTCGGAAAGATATGAAGGAGCTAGGTTATTAAGGGCCTTAAAGGTGAGGAACAGGATCGTGAAGTCAGTACGGTATTTAACAGGGAACCAATGGAGTTGCTGAAGAATAGGAGTGATATGATCTAATGAAGACGTTCTGGTAATGATATGGGCAGCTGACTTCTGGACCAGTTGGAGTTTATGAAGACGCTTGAGGGGAAGACCAAAGAGGATAGAAATGCAGTAGTCAATACGGGATGTAACCAGGGTGTGAATGAGGATGGTGGTGCTTTTAGGTGTAAGTTATGGCCGAAGACGATATTACCTAATTCAAGTACAGGGAAATAGCACTGGAGCACTGAGACTCTATATTTGCATGGTAGTGCAGTTAGAGGTGCATGTCACCCTTTGCGAGTGCTTTGAGAATTACACGGTTTCTTTTTGTCTTATTTGTGCAGATTTAGTGGCCACAAAAGCTGCACAGTCCTTTTGTGAATTCACCAGTGAGTTTTTGTCAGTGATTATTTGGGGTGCTTTATCTGTGCCAAACCCTCATGCCTCTTGGTGCTTGGCCAACCAATTGGGTTGGGTCTAACGGCAGACTGAGGACACCTCCAACTCCTCCCTGCCTCCTCCAACACCCACCACCGCGAACCCTCACCTAACCCTAACACGTGTTCTTCTTGTGACATTTTGCCAGTTATTCGGCTACTGGTGACGTAAATGTAAATGTGTCCCATTGTGTAGTTATATAGTTATCCCCTGATCCCTCATAGCTTCATCCTAAAGGGCCAATACCCAGTCGAGGGCTCGCTGAAACCAGGGGAAAGTAATGGGACAGGGCCAAGATCTCACAAGATCTCACAAGTTTGCAAGCTACCATAACACCAAGAGCCTGCATATAATTCAAGTGAAGTGTAATGATATTGCAAACACTGCAATATTCATAAGTACTCATGTTATACAACAGTGTGTACAATATTTTAACTTATCATATATTGCTAGATATTTAATGATAACGCTGCTGACCTTTCCAGTATTACCATGGCCAGCACGGATTGGTTTTTATGCCTTTATAGCAAAATTTTCACCCTCTCTCAGAAGACAGTTATATTTATGATGTTTATGCTACTTCTGGAGCGGCATTACCATGTAGTTTCTTCACCACATGAAAAGGCTTTTTTGAATTCTTTCACTCTTTCATATGTAAAATGTCATATTACTGTGTTCAAAACTCATAGTTTTGAATACAGGATTGTAAAAGGTGGGCTGCCCTCTAGTGGTGTGTTTACAAGAAAGATTCTGAGCTGCAGTGTAGGCTTTGCAAGCTAGAAACCTCAGCACCTGGCAAAGATGTTATAGATCAACAAGTCTTTCCAACCCCCCAAGAAGTGATGGTAATGTTTTGCTAAAGTCAATTTTTTTACTGGTATCACTTTTAAGGGGCAGGCACTGCAGACCGGATGCATTTGGCCATGGGCTACTGCCAGGTGCCTTGCATCTTTAGGAAAAAACGTATCAGCTTAACTTAAGCACTTTGTGATCACAGATTGGGTGAGCGAAACCTGTTATCAGACACGCTTAAACCTTCATCCCTCTTCCCCAGTCCTTCTGGTGGACTTTGACATAGCTAAAGTAGGTTACGTCAATGTGAACCGTGGATATTGAAATGATGTTCACTTCCCTTTGCAGGAGCATGGACATGACCACAGATTTGCTCAACTACAGATAGACAAAGCTTTGATAAAAGGCTGAACATCTGGTAATTACAAATTCAGTGCCATGGGTTAGCAGCAAAACTAGAAACACACATGTATTCTAGTTTCACATGCCTCTGTTGCCTGACAGTAGCGTCACAGGTAGATGTAATGTTCTACCTAGCATGTGTGCTCATGTATAAGTAGAATCGCAGGTAGACTGCTCTACCTAGCATGTGTGCTCATGTAAGGCAGAAGACAGTATGTAATGTCTCTGTGATGGAGGCTTATGGGACAGGCTAATGTTCATGCCCTCCGAAAGCCACAGAGGATCCTTTTATCTTTCTTACAGGACGCAGTAGCACCATGAGCTGCTGCGTCGCTGCTTCAGGTTTCAGGGGTCGATCACAAGCTCATTTCACGTGTGGCTGGGTACAAATTTGTATTTGCTCTGCCTCCACTCTTCAGCACACCAGAGCCTTCCCTGCTCTCCTTTCTGCTGTTCACCATGGTGCTCCTGTAGAGACAGCCCGCGTGCCACAACATAATACTTCCTGAGCTGCTGTGTCCTTTCATAAGACAGCAAAGCTCGCACGAATGACCCCATATTAACCTCCTCTAACAATAACCTGACAGTGAGAGGACTTGATCTATTCTAGTTTTTATTATTTTATTTTTTTTGTGAATTTTTTCCCACTTTTTCTCCCCAATTGTACTTGGCCAATTACTACCCCACTCTTCCGAGCCGTCCCGGTCTCTGCTCCACCCCCTCTGCTGATGCAGGGAGGGCTGCAGACTACCACATGCCTCCTCCAATACATGTGGAGTCACCAGCCGCTTCTTCTCACCTGAGAGTGAGGAGTTTCACCAGGGGACCGTAGCGCGTGGGAGGATCACACTATTCTCCCCAGTTCCCCCTCCCACCTGAACAGGCACCCTGACTGACCAGACGAGGCGCTAGTGCAGCGACCAGGACACATACCCACATCCAGCTTCCCACCCGCAGCCATGGCCAATTGTGTCTGTGGGGACGCCCGACCAAGCCGGAGGTAACACGGGGATTCGAACCACAAAGCAGAACTGGAGATCCCTGTGTTGGTAGGCAACAAAATAGACTGCTACACTACTGGACCCCCCTATTTTAGTTTTACCAAACCAGTGGGTGTAACTGCTGTAGCACACAGGCACTAACGGCTGGGGAAGAATGCAAATCAACAGTCGTTCAGCAGAAGCAATGTCCTGCTCCTGCCTCTAGCAGACAGGAGCTCTGATCTTATCCAGCATGCTCAGAAGTTGTCGAGCTAAGGGACAGCGCACATAGTCGGAGAGTCACCTTTCACTCAAAGCAGTAGCTTTACAGCATCCAGCCTGTGTTTCTGCACAACATAAAGCTGTGCTAAAGAAAACCAACAACATTGCAAACATTACTGTAAAACCAAAAGAGGCACAACGTTTGGATAAATAAGCACATTCTAACACTGGAAAGCATGGCCCGCAAAGTTGGCAATGACTGCCTCCCCATATGGTGTGACCACCTAGATCTTTGTGGCAAATTGGCAGCAAATGCCAACATATGGTATCAGCAGCTTGTGTGTTTGTCAAGGTTCCCTTCCCCTCATCCTCCCATTTTTTTTATCATTGTTTATGTCTTTCCTTGGTTCCCGCTCCATGAGATGTTATATTTTATCACTGCTCATTTGACTTTTCTTTCTGCTCCCAAACCTTCGCTCTCTCGCTCTCATGAGGATTTTGCTTTTTTTCTGCACTCTGTTCACTGTCTCTCTGCCTCCAGTCTCCTCGTGTAACAGATTCCCCCTCCTACCCATGGAGCACGCCTGACACTGCAAACACTCTTAATAACCACCTTTCAAAGATACCTTCCCCACTGAGACAAGCTGAGATGACAGTGCTTCTTCTGCCGCTCTGTAGTGCTGCCCCACACACTGCAGATCAGGTTCAAACCTGATTAAGGAAGCATTGCTTGAACCGACTCTCACACTTTCCACCATCAGTTTTTTGTTTTTGTTTTTTTGCCCCTAAATTCATGCCACAGAGCTCATTGTTCAGCAGCCTTCCCCACACCTCCCTCAGGATACACATACCTACAAACCAGCTCCCAGATCTGGGCTGCCCGGCTGGGTACAAGAATGACAGGTGTGGCCGAAAGGAAAGGCGAGGCATGGCTGCTGTCTTGACGACTGGATCAGTGCTGTGTGCAGTGCGCTCCAGCTCTCCCCTCACCCTGCCAGGCTGTAAACTGACATGTCTGCATGTCTACACGCTATGCTGCTGCTGCGAGGGGGCGAGGAAGGTATTGCATTTCATACCTCAATGCATAATTACTCATCAAATAGGAGATAACTAGTGTGCAATTAAATCCTGCAAATAATGTTAATTGAATTCCAGTGAAGCTAGCACGTAGGAATTCCAGTGAAGCTAGCACATAGGAATTCCAGTGAAGCTAGCACATAGGAGTTCCAGTGAAGCTAGCACATAGGAGTTCCAGTGAAGCTAGCACATAGGAGTTCCAGTGAAGCTACCACATAGGAATTCCAGTGAAGCTAGCACACAGGAGTTCCACTGAAGCTAGCACATAGGAATCCTTCCCTCTGTCTCTCTGCTGGTTGTCACTTTCACCCACACACTAACTCACATTCAGCTGTGAGGCTGAAGTATGAGCCACAGTATTATTATTATTTTATTTCTCCTTTTTTCTCCCCAATTGGAATCGCCAGCCGCTTCTTTTCACCTGACAGTGAGGAGTTTCACCAGGGGGACGTAGCGTGTGGGACGATCACACTATTCCTCCCAGTCCCCCTGAACAGGCACCCTGACCGACCAGAGGAGGCGCTAGTGTAGCAACCAGGACACATACCCACATCCGGCTTCCCACCGGCAGATACAGCCAATTATGTCTGTTGTTATGCCCAACCAAGCCAGACGTAACACAGGGATTCGAACTGGCGATCCCCGTGTTGGTAGGCAACATAATAGACAGCTACGCTACCCACGCTACCCATGAGCCACATTATTGTTATGCCTTCTTGCCCTGGCGCATTCTGAGACGATCACTTTCATACCATCTCCCTACCAACTCACTTCTTATTACTGACTGTTTCATACCACAGACGCTTTATTTGCAGGTAGACTGTTTCTTATGTCCTCCCTCTTTCTCATTTGCACTTGTAGTGGTTTTTGCCGTGTGTGTGTGTGTGTGTTGACAATAGTGTGTTTTGGTGGCACTGATGGATGCCTGCGCTCTGTGAGCAGCTTTGTGCGGTGTTTGAAGCCAGAGCTAAAGCTTTTGTGCCCTACTTCTATCAATCATTCATCACCAGAGGCACTGACTGTCAGTGATTAACGCATCAGTACAGCAGGGAAGCATTTGAATGTGGATATATAATTCATAGGCACTGGAAGAGCGTGCACAAGCGCAGTCATACACACTGCAGCTAGAAATGCACATGCTATCTATCCTGCGGAGAGAGTAACACAATACAGTGACAGGTGTTACATCAGGATACAAAATAAGATGAACTGTATTCCAGTACAGTTACAGAAAAATAAAACAATCACATTACCCATACAATGTTTTAAAATGAGGATTATTTTTCAGGATTACGTTTTAAAAGTGGATTGCTCCCTCCAGGGAAGAAGTTAAGTATCTCGGGGTCTTGTTCATGAGTGAGGGTAGGATGGAGCGGGAGATTGACAGGCGGATTGGTGCAGCATCAGCAGTAATGTGGACGTTGTACCGGACCGTTGTGGTGAAGAGGGAGCTGAGCCGGAAGGCAAAGCTCTCAATTTACCAGTCAGTCTTGGTTCCAACCCTTACCTATGGTCACGAGCTGTGGGTAGTGACCAAAAGGGTGAGATGGTGGATGCAAGCGGCTGAAATGAGTTTCCTCCGTAGGATGTCTGGGCTCAGCCTTAGAGATAGGGTGAGGAGCTCGG